>JAJOOR010021459.1:0-25521 GCA_036250505.1 Solanum acaule | reverse complement strand
ATATAATTAAAAAGTTTTAGATTACGATTCTATAATTAAAAAGACTATAAACTCTAACACCTTAAACTCCAAAGTTCTACGATTCATAGCATTGCCATTTCATTCTATTCTACCTAGAAATATTGTTCAAATGACAAATTATCCTTATTAGCAATAGCAGAGTCAAGATTTTCATTAAGGAGGTTCAAAATAAATATAAAAAAATTTAATACATAAACTAGCCGAAGGGGTTCATACAAGTCACGTCTAATATATATTAACTATGTATAAATAATGTGATTTTCCAACGAAGAAAGTTTGGATGACCTTAACCCAATTGGCTCCGTTACAAGACATTATTCATTATAATGTTATGTCCAAAATGTCTTTGACGATCATATATATGATAATAGTGCATTGGTATAATATCGTTCCTATGATATATAAATTATCCTTACAAGACATTATTCCATTTAGAGGTCATAAAAACATATCATATTTTCTTTATTTGTTAAGTTTCTGTGATACTTAGCAAGGTAAAATTGTGATATTTTCTTTCTATATATAATATATTTATGAGTATATATACGTATAATATACATATTTTATACATAATTAACGCTCTCTAAAAATATGATATAACAAACTATACAATCAATAAAATATAATATCAGAATAACTAATTTCAGCATAGCTTGTCTTTTAATCAAACGACCCATAAGTGTGACTACCTTAATTTTTTCCATAATCAAATCCCACAGACCAATAACCACGGCAAAATTTGAGTAGATTGTTTTAGGTATAAAATTTAGTATTGTCTTATATTTTATGTGGTTATGTTACTAATTGTGAAACCTAAACACTAAATTCAGGACTAATCCTCAATAAAAATCGGAAAATTTTTAAGCATCCCTGAGATCCCTTAGACCCTTTTTCTAATAAATAAAATAGTATTTTTTTTTATAAATTTCACATGAAGAGTTAATTAATGAATAATTAAGTGATATTTGTACTATAATAACGAGTATCACGTTACATTAAATATGAATATGGTGAGAAAACATTCAAATTTCAAGTGGCTAAATTATTCTTAGATTAATTCACTCTAACTACTGCTAAATAGTCATTCATACGTTTTGAATTTTGATATATGTTATTACCATATACTTACTATATAAGTAATAATGAATTTATGCGTAGATGCCTTGTGTTTTATTTATTTTATTTTATTTTATTGACAAAAAGAATTGAACATGTTGAAGTAATTTAGTTGAGCATTTTCCGACTAAATTACATCTACGTCTTCAATTATTTTTATATATTATTCAATACTATATAAAGAGTCTATATTCTTATTCCACAAACGATGTGGGACTCCAACAGTAATGTTATACGATCTCTTAAAGTGATATTGTAGTCATTGAAAATTGATTACTATATCTAGAAAATTCTCGAATTCTCTGTTTTTCTTAGTCGAGTAATTGCTTCTTTCTAGATCTACAAGAAATTCTAGTTCGAGATAATATTTCAAATGGTCACTCAACTAATGGTTCACTCAACTCTATTTTATAACTTCAAAGTCTATCAACTATGAATATTATAATTGAGAAAAATATCAAATGTTCTTAAATTAATCAGCTCTATAGCTATCGGTAAATATTTAAAATTATATGACAGTTTTCAAATGTTTAAAGAAGAAGAGGATATAACTTTTTCCTCGAACCAACCCAATCATGTACACCCTTAATCTTGCTCTCTAGCTCTCTCTTGTCTTGCTCGTCACATGGTAAGCTATCTTTTTTTGATTCCTCGAGCGGAGGATCAATCAAAATTAATTCATTTGCCTGGATACTGTTTTAAAAGTAATTGCGTCAGTAAATTTAAATCCTAAAATCATAGCTCTCAGGTCGCTTCTTTCATATTTTTTGAATATATTGCTTCTTTTAGCGTCCGAGGAATATAAAAGAAGTGATTGGAGAAATATTTTTAAGTAGGAGCTTCTTGAATGGAATTTTCTGGGTAGCCCAGAAATAAGCTGGCCTTCAACTCTATGTTACAGCCTTCATGCTCACAATCCAAAGGCCCTCATTCTCCCACCTCCAGGTTGGGTGATTTTGTAGGTGAAATATTCATAGTTGAGTGACTCTGAGGTAATAAAAGAAAGTTAAGTAACGTTCTGAAGAAAAAAAAATGTTAGTTTAGTAACCATTTGAGATATTATCTCAAACAACTAATAGTAGTTTTTTGTGTATGGAAAATGACAATTATTTATGTCTGAAAATTTTCCTATCATGTTCTAGAATTTCTTATAAAATTGGAAAGAATTGCAAGCATCGACTAAGGAGGACAGAGTATTCGAGAATATCCTAGAACATAGTAATCAATTTGTCAAGATTGTAGTATCACTTCAAAGAACATTATTATTGGAGTCCCACATCGTTTGTGGAGTAAAAACATAAACTTTTTAAATAGATTTGAATAATATAAAAATATAGTTGAACATGTTATTGCAATTTAGTCAAAAAAATATTTCTCTAAATTGCAACATCTTGTTCAACCTTTTATTTTGCACGCAAAGCGTCACGCATAAGTACTTTGTTAGTTATGTTATATGATAATTAACATATGAATAAGTAGTACGTATTCTTTCCTTAATATTCTTTTTCCGTACTCATTTTTACCTTAGCAAATCTGATTTTTGTATTTATTATTTAGCCTCTTGTGCTTTGAATGGTTGAAAACTACCATACAGTAAATAAAAATGGCATGTCAGCAAATTTTAATGGAAAAAGGAAAATCAAATCTATATTTTAAAATAAGTACATATCTTACCACTTATTACAAGTTTTTTATCATATATTGAGAAAGATACACTTAAATAGATGTATTTAATTTTGCTACTAGATACACTAAAATAAAGGAGAAAGGCGAGCGAGATAATCATGTATCTCATATCAATTGCGGAGCCAGAATTTTTAATAAGGGGGTTCAAAATCTAAAAAAATAGACACACGAAGTAGCCGAAGGGTGTTCGCCATCTACTATATATACTTAAAAAGTTATTTTAACATTATATAAGTCATATAATTTTTCGCCGAAGGGGGTTCGGATGAACCCCCTCATTCTAAGCTGGCTCCGCCACTGTCTCATATATGTGCAAATCACATTAGATACACACTAGATGCATGTATATGTATGTGCACATAGGAGAGTGACAGGCAAGATGGGAGGTAGGCAAGGGAGGCAAACGAGATTTGTCTATTTATCCCAGATACTTGCATGCGAATCCACTTGGATATAGTGTATCTAAAATAAATTATACTTAATTTCGACCTCATGTATCTCGAGATACATGTATATTCGACATATCTAAGTGCGCTAAAATCTGATAAAATTCGTAATATTGCAAACTAGAATGAATCTAAGTAATTAATTATCTCCTAAACTAGTGGGGTTTCTATAAGTTTCCCATGAAAAGTTCAATTAAATAGGTTGGGGCAATTTTGAAGGTAAAATATTTGTAATTGAGTGACTTTGCGATTATCGAAAGAAAACTGAGTGACTTTTTAAGAAAAAAACCTTAATTGAAAATTTTCCAATCATGCTCTAGAATTTTTTTGTAGATCTGGAAAGAACAAACACAGACTAAGGAGGACAAAGTATTCGAGAATTTTCTAGATATAGTATTTAATTTACAAAAATTACAATACACTTTAAGAAATCATGTAACATTATTGTTGGAGTCTCACATCATTTATGGAACAAAAATATTGACTTTTTATATAATCTTGAATAATATAAAATATTAGCAGAAGGTACTGGCCTGGTGCAGTTTAGTCGGAAAATGTTCCTCTAAAACGCAACATAATCTTCTGCCGCTTTGTCAAAAATAATATATATATATTTATATATTTATTTATTTTTCAATTATAATATTCATTGTTGATAGACTTTGAGGTTATACAATAAAATTGAGGGAACCATTAGTTGAGTGGCCATCTAAGATTTTATCTCGGACTAGAATTTCTTGTAGATTGGAAAGAAGCAATGCCTCAACTAAGTAGAACAAAGTATTCGAGCATTTTCTGGATATAGTAATTAATTTACGATGACTATAATATCACTTTAAGAGATCATATAACATTATTGTTGGAGTCCCACATTATTTGTAGAATAAAATTATAGACTATTTATATAGTGTTGAATAATTTATAAAAAATTGGTTGAAGATGTAGATACAATTTAATCGGGAAATGCTCCATTAAATGGTATCTACCTCTTTAATACTTTTTGTCAATAAAATAAAATAATATAAATAAAACACACGGCGTCTACATATAAATTCTTTATTATTCATATGGTATATGGTAATAACATATGTCAAAACATATGAATAACTATCTGTGTTGGATAGGCTTGTTATCCATATTCTTTCTATAATAAAATTTAAGAATAATTTCAGCCACTTGAAATTTGAATGTTTTCTCTCGATGTTCATATTCAATGTAACGAGATACCTCGTTATTGTAGTTGTTTAAGATCATAATACCCTTGGATGAATCCTACTAGCTAGTTTAAGAGCTAATTACTTGAATATATTCTAGTTTGCAATATTACGTATCTTACCATATTTTTGTGCGTCCAGATACATCCTGATACATGTATCTTAGGATACATCAGTCAAATTTCTTCTAAATACATTGTATCCAAGTGGATTCACATGTATCTGGTATACATAACAAATCTCGTACGTCTCTCTCATCTCACTCGCCACTCTCGTATGTAAACGGTATCTCGGATACATGTGAATTACACCAAAGACATAAAAATATATGTATCTAGTGTAATTCGCATGTATCCGAGATACATACGAATCTCGCTCCTGTCTCTCCTATGTAAACGGTATCTCGGATACATGTGAATTACACCAAATACATAACAATATATGTATCTAGTGTAATTCGCATGTATCCGAGATACATACGAATCTCGCTCCTGTCTCTCCCCAATCTCGTCCACCTCACTCCCTATTTTAGTGTATCTGGTAGCAAAAACACATGTATCTAAGTATATATTCCTCAATATATGGTAAGAAACTCTTAATTAGTAGTAAAATACGTAATAATTTGAAAGTATAGATAATATTAATGAATATGGTAGTGAAATATGTAATTTTGTAGTTTTTCCTATATTTTTCATTTTCATAGATTTGTCGAGGAATAGTCCTGAAATTTTTGTTTGAGTTATATCATGATTAGTAATGTAACCACATAAAGAATAAGACAATACTAAATTTTTATATCTACAACAATCTACTCAAAATAGCTAGTCCATGCCCTTTATACACACCGCACATTACTCCTATCGATTAGGTATTTGGATTGTGACAATCTGAGTGGTTTGTTGTTCGCGATTTCATGAGAAGTTTATTGAACCTTATTATTGAGGAATATATCATTATTTGGTAAACGAGCAATAATCATATGACATAAATCTCTTTGAATTTTTTTTCCTTGAGCAGAGAATCTATCAAAAACAATCTAATTCATTTGCCTTGAGATTTTTGAAAAGTAATTGCGTCAATAAATTTAAATTCTAAAGTAATATCACTCAAGTCACCTCTTTCATATTTCTTAGATATATTGCTTCTTTTAGTGTTAGAGAAATATAAAATAAGTTATTAGAGAAATATTTTAAAGTGTTATGTGTTATTGCTAACAATTAGTATTGAAAAGGGTCAACGCTATATTTCGAGTAGGGTGGATCAAGTGGGGACGGGTCAATAATTAAATGGTTTGAGGGAATATCTCTTTATTTCTTACAATTTTGGCTTTAAATAAAATTTCATGTCTGCAAATTCTAATGAAAAAATAAATTAAATAGGTTGAGTGATTTTGTAGGTAAAACATTCATAGTTGAGTGACTATCTGAAATATGATCTTAACAACAAGTAACCGTTTCTTTGTACATACTTTTTTTTTGTTACTTTTATGAAATTTTAAAATGACGATAAACAATAATTAGACAAAAAAAAAGTAAAAATTATAATAACATTTATCATTTGAAAGACGAAAAATAGGAAAATGAACACAAATTATCTAATAAGGTATACCAACTATTAGCAGTAGTTTTCTTGCATTTTAAATATGTTAAGTTATTTGTAATTTTAGTTAATTAAAATATTTTATTATATAGAATTTCTCTCTTTTATTTTAGTATTTATTTGTTGTTTTGCTTCAAAATTATCTTAAATGTACTTAGATGAAATTTCATTTGGGTAGGATTTTCATATAGAAAAGGGTTTTTTTTTTTTTTTTTGAGAACGTCTTAAGGATGTAAGTATAGGAGTTTCATAATATAAAGGTGGTAAGTACTTGATTTTCATTGAACCTTATCATAGAGGAAGATACCATTTACTTGCAGGATTTTTTTTTGACAAAAGAATTTAGCATGTATGAACAATTTAGTTGAGCATTTTCCGATTAAATTGCATCTACATGTTCAATTATTTTTTTATATTATTCAATCTATTAACGAGTCTGTATTATTATTCCACAAACGATGTGGGACTCCAACAATAATGTTATACGATCTCTTAAAGTGATATTGTTGTCATCGTAAATTGATTACTATATTCAGAAAATTCTCAAATACTCTATTCTGCTTAGTCGAGTAATTACTTCTTTCCGAATCTACATGTGATATTGTAGTCATTGTAAATTGATTACTATCTCCCAAATCGCCTCTTCCATATTTCTTAGATATAGTGCTTCTTTTTTTATTAGTGTTAGAGAAGTATAAAAGAAGTGCTTAGAGAAATATTTTAAAGTGTTATGTGCTATTGCTAACAATTAGTATATCCACAATTGTTCCAGGTCAGTGTATCTAAAATGAATTACACTTAATTTTGACCTTATGTATCTAGAAATACATATATTTGGATATATCTGGATGCACCAAAATCTGGTAAGATTCATAATATTGTAAATTAGAGTGCATCTAAGTAATTATCTCCTAAACTAATGGGGTTTCTATAAGTTTCCCATGAAAAAATCAATTAAATAGGTTGAACGATTTTGTAGGTAAAATAAATTGAATGACTTTGCGGTTATCAAAGAAAGTTGAGTGACTTTTTAAGAAAAAAACCTTAATTGCAAAATTTCCGTTCATGCTCTAGAATTTTTTTGTAGATTTGGAAAGAACCAAACACCGACTAAGGAGGACAAAGTATTCAAGAATTTTCTAGATATAGTAATTAATTTACAAAAACTACAATATCACTTTAAGAAATCATATAACATTATTGTCGGAGTCCCACATTGTTTATGGAACAAATATATAGACTTTTTATATAGTCTTGAATAATATAAAATATAAGCAGTAGATATTGGTGCAGTTTAGTCGGAAAATGTTCCTCTAAAATGTACCACAATATATTGCCTCTTTTGTCAAAAATAAATAAATAAATAAATAAATATATATATATATATATATATATATATGTATATAAACAGTTTTAGATTACAATTCTATAATTAAAAAGACTATAAACTCTAACACCTTAAACTCCTAAGTTCTACAATTCATAGCGTTGTTATTTCATTCTATTCTACATAGAAACATTGTTCAAATCAGTCTCTAGCATTTTTTTCGACTTAAACTTAGAAGTGTGAAACCTAATTTTGCCTATCATAGCTTACAGATTAAGCCGTTAACATATTTACATGGGGAACCAAAGCTAGTATGGACGAGGAAGAAGTACAACAAATGATTATTAACGAGGACCTTCAATATGCAGTGCTTGGAAAATTTTCTTATGGATGGCCTGATATCCTGGAACTGAGGAAGTTGATCCCAAAACAATGTGAGCTAAAAGGGGAAGTGAACATAGGGCTTTTGAGTAACAAATATGTATTAATTAGGGCATCACTGTTTGAGGACTATGTGAAACTGTTATCGAAGCCTCAATTTTACATCACTCATAATCATTGGTCACATCCTATGAGAACATTGAAGTGGGACCCCTTGTTTGATCTAGAGGAGGAAACGACCACCGCGATAGCCTGGATCTCTTTCCCATCATTGCCACCGAACTTTTTCGGTAAAGAGACAATATTTTCTATGGCAACAGTTGTTGGAAGACCACTACAGGTAGACCAGGCAACTCACAATAAAATAAGGCCTAGTTGTGCAAGGGTAAAGGTAGAAGTGGATTTGTTAGGACAATTTCCAAAAAGAATTAATATTGGAATGAGAAAAAAGACGGGAGAAATCATGGTAAAATCGGTGACAATCAATTATGATTATGTTCCAAAATATTGCAAGACATGCAAGCTCCAGGGACATAATGAGAAAGACTGTTATGTAATCCATCCAGAACTTTTCACACAAGGTGAATAGACAGAGGAGAAAGAGCAGACACAAGAGAACAAAGAGGACAAGGGAGAACAAAGTGATCAAGCTGAGGGAAAAGGTGTTAAGGGTAAAAACCAGGCACAAGGTGATAGGGTTCAGAGGATAAAGAAAGGACAGAAGATACATGAGGTTTCATGGAACAAAGGAGGAGGTATGGTTACAGAAAGGGGTTTCAAAATCAGAACAAAATGATAGCACAAGATTGGACTGAAAGAATTTCACAAGTTAATGCAGAGATGACTACAAAGAATAAATTTGGGGAATTAGAAGGGGCAGATGCTAAGCAAGATACGCTTACACCAAATGTAGAGGAGGGTAATACAACTATACTTGTTGACACCCAATTTTGGCTCTCCACATTTAACTAAATTAATAATAATAATAATAATATATATGTTATGAAATTTTTTAGGAATACGAAGAGATTTTTAATTATTTATTTTACTTGATAAATTTATTTCATAAATGTTATTTCTTATAAAAATTATATAAATATATATATATATATATATATTACTACTTACTTTCTCATTTTTTTTTAAAAATAAAATAAATGTCATTCTTAATAATTGAATCTACTTGTGTTCAAATATAATTTCTTTTGTCGCAATAGATATTTTTCGTACATTTATTAAAATTAGAAAGCTTAGTTAATTAATGAGTTACTAATTTATATTAATTTAATTTTAAGAACGACTAATTTTATCAAATAAGCTAATCTTGCAAAATAATTATCTCTTATGGCTATTTAATAAAGAAAGTAGTTATAATTTAAATGAATTTAATTTGAGCCAAATTTGGCAATCCAAGTCTCCTTAAACCGGCCAATCCGTGTATGCCACGTAGGCGAGCACATGGATTGTATTTCTTTAGTTTAAATCTTGACCTACGATTAAATCTAACGGTCCTAGTTAATTAAGCTTTTACCATTATTTAATATATATATATAACTTTTCTTTTTAATTCCTAATTTATCTTAACCGTCCGATCAAACGATCGGACGGCCCAAATTAGATAAGCTCTTCACTTTCTCCAAAATAGTACGCTGCCCAACTCTCCTCTTTCTCTTCAACAACGAGCGTTGTTTCCCCATACCATAAAAGTTCCTTCTTTTCCAGAAAAAGTGTCTTCAATATCCTCCTTCCCCATGCCTCTTTTGACCTCTCCCATCAAGGTCAGCTATGAACCGCCGGAAAACAACAATATCTGGCGGTTTCCAGCATCATCTCAACCCCCATCGCCTCACAACTTCTCCTCCTTCCCCATGCCCCTTCACTCCTTTGTCCCGTCAAGTTCGGCCATGAACCGCCGGAAAACAACAATATCCGGCGGTATCTTGCTTTATGTCTCCTCCATCACCCCTTTTCCGATGAAAAGAGACACCCTATGCCGCCTATACCTTATCCTAACGGCTTCAAAATCTGAAAAGGTGATATTGATTTGATCTGTAGCAGTAGCTCTCTATTTTCCAGTCAGCATTTTGATTTCGAATTCGAATTTTTGAGTCCGATTTTCACATGGTGTTTTCCCAGCCGAAAAGAACGAACAACCATAGAGAAAAACGGGTAAGAACAGCAATCAAGAATCCAACAATAGAGATAAGAACATATAGAAACAATATATTTCAAAAGGGTTACAGTTCGATAAAAATTTTCTCTTCTCTTCTTTTTGTTTTCGATTTTTGGGGTTCGAGTTCAAGTAAGCTTGAGGTCGGAATCCTTGACACCAAAGCCTTTGTTTGCTTCTCCACACAAGATCGGTATTTATTATAGATCAATTTCTTATATAGTATGCATTTTGTATCAAGATATTGAGCGCTAAACATGATACTTAAATTTCTGCCTCTTTAGGCATTTGTGTGGGCCCTACTAATTTCTACAAATAATCAGTATCTTTTGTATGAATCATGTGCCTCTGTGATCATCTTTTGTTGTCAACAAGAATTGGTTCAAAACTAAGTTGCGAGGTTAGATGAAAAGTTGTCATCTAATAGGACTGTAGAACTCAATAAATGATCAATTCTAACTTGTTTTTTTAAACATGCTTGCTAATTGTGATGGCATAATCTGGTCAAGTCCATGTTGTTTTGCCTAAAATTTCGAGAAAAATCTCTTTAAGTTCTCTACTATTTGTGATTTAGCTGACTAGAAAATATAGTCTCATTACAATAGTCAAGTGATTCTCATCTACTCGAGTCGTTTATTTTTTTGATTCATATCTTGTCACACTATGATTAGATGTAGCGTCTCTTGATCTGATTTTTCGGCTTAAAAAAAAAATATAAATTATAAGAGAATGTTGCTGGGTAAAGTAGCTGCTGCTTGTTTTCGGGCTCTACTTTACTTAAGAAGTGATTCGGGTATTCAAAAACAAAGTGTATTAAGAAGTTATTGTATCTATCAAAACAAGTTAGCAAGTATCCATCTAGTAAAGACACTTTAATCTTTTCTAGTCATGAGTTGTTGGGTACCTTGTCTAACATTGATAACTTGTATTATTTTTGGTTTCATATTGAGAACTTAGCAACTTATCTATGTTCTAAATTCCTAAAATAGACCATATAAGGTGATGACATTCTCATATTTTCTTCCTACGTATGCTGGCTTACTTGATTTCAATGGAACACATATGCTCTAAGTTAGTTGATCGAGGACAATTAGTTTACTAAATTAACTTAGTGTATCTCAAAATTGTGCAAAAATATATAAAGTAGCCAATTCTAATAGCATTCGAAAGATTTACACAAACCCTTGGTTGCCAAGATAGTGAAAGAAAAATACTATTTACATGCCAAAACGCCACTTTAACAAGTCTTTGATATCTTGTTTAATGTGGATTTATATTTGGTTGCATACTTGTATTACTGGACCGTTTAATTAGTTACTAATCTTTATCTTCTTATTTTTTATGTTTCATGTACAATCGGAGGGCTGGAGTTTCTACTTTGGAACTCGTTATTGGCCTAAGATATTAGGCCAACAGCAATTAGGATCATCGCGATGCTTGGAGTCTCGCAAATTAGGAGTCTAATGTTTTCTTAGGCCTTTCTTTCGTTGTCCTAATTATGTTATTTTGGCTAACCTTTACTCACAAGTTTTTGATATATTGCTTGTCTTTTATTTTGAAGTTTATTTTACGTGAACTAATATTATTTGTTTGTGAATTGTGGAAATACTTTTAGAACAAATGATACAAAAGATATTTTCTTAAAAAATGGGTTAGCATTTTCACTTATAACATTCTTTCAGGCCTTTTAAGTTGAAAAGAGGGGCTTATAGTTTAAAAGATTTCTATATGAAGTTTCAAAAAAGTGAAGTAATTTTCATTTAGATACGTAAGTAGGGAAAAATAAAACTCATGAGTTGGGACTCCCAAATGAATTTAGAAATACATAAGGATAAAATAATCACCTTTAGCGATATATAAGGCTAAAATAATCACCCTTTCAGAATATATATTTTTAGGAAAATAGGCCTATATATTTAACAAAAAAAAATATATATATAACCATAGAATAAGGCACAATAGTTAGGCCTATTTTTATACTCTTTACATCACCCCTTTATAAAATATATTGACTATTCTTATTTTCTGGATCAAACATTGCTAAAAACTTTAATCTTTTAACATGTTATTTCAAAAATTTAGATATGCCAACATGTTCAAATACAAGGTACATACATATATATGTCATACATACAAAGGTATATATCCTATATTTTCTCCACATAACCTATTATTATCTACTATCTCTTTTACTAATGTTATTTATTTATTTTCATAATTTATAAATGCCTACACTTAAATATACATATTACTTTACTACATATGATCTATCGTCAATTTGTCTATACATGTAAATAAATAATAAGTGTTCATATGTTCTAAACAACTTACACATATATACTATACTTTATAATAAACATATTTAAGATTACAAACCTTCATATAACATTTTAACATCTAGTATTATTTATTTTATTTTATTTTAGAAAACTCCATTTTATATATTTTCATTCAAATTACACATCACATATGACTACGTATTCACACCCAACTACTCTCTTATTTTTATTTCACGTCTTAAATAAGACGACAAATTCTCGCAAATTCAACATCTATATATTTTTAGGATAATTTTATTATGATACATATATATATATTACATATGAATATATCTTATATTTAAGTCTATTTATTTATTTATTTATTTTTACATGATAAAATACTACTATTAAATCTATTTTATAACGCATATATATGTCGTATCTTGTGTTTTACTCTTTTCTTAAACTAACCAATTAACTTATCATTGATTTTTAAAGCAAATAAATAAACAAGTTTTCCTAATCATATTTTCCTAAATTGAGTTTAAGGACTATCTTCGGATAGGCTCTGAGGGTGTTTAACACCTTCCCCTCGAGTAACCAAAACCCTTATTCAGAATCTCACTGGTTTCGCAAATCTAAACAGAGTTTACATTTATATAAAATGGTTTTCCTAATATTTTCCTTAAAATTTAGGTGGCGACTCTAAAACAAAAACAAAACAATTTTTTTTCAAAAATCAGAGCGACAGCCATATTATGTTGTGAACTGTTTTGACCTGTTCGAAATAGGGTGCGACAGTACTGTCACGCCCAGAGCCTACACCTTGGGCGGGATTGGCACTCGAGAACCATTGATGGCCCCAAGCGAACCCTTGGCCTGGCTTACTTACTCAGCGGAAGACTATATGCAATAAGAAAGGAATTCAAATGCTAAACAACTTAACTATCTCAAATTGAACTCATAATGTTTTGAAAATAAACATTAACTTAGCCAAAATGGCAACTCAAATCTGAACATAAGTCAATAACAAAATGATGACGAATGAACTAACATCTGACTGACTATCTATGAAGCCTCTAAAACAACTGAGATGGATGTCGATACAGGCCCACGACATCCTAATGAACTATCAAATACTGAAAGTAAACAAAAGGGATCCTCTGGAATGCAAAGAGGCTCACCAACAGACTCTAAACTGCTCATTGGATCAACGATGCGATGGATGACGATCCTAGTTACCTGCGTCTGCATCATAATACGATGCAGGCCAACTGACATCAGTACATTGAATGTACGAGTATGCGAGTTGGAATGCTAAACACAACATAGGCTTGAAAAGAATCTGAAAGGAACTGAAGAACTTACCTGGATCAACTCAACTCAACATAACTGAACTCATTTCAATATAAAGCAGTTTAAAACAAGTGCAATATAAAGAAAAGTTGTTTAAAACATGATTTCAACTCTGTGTGTATGCAAAGATACAAATAACTCTGAGATGTATGGAAAAATACAAATAAATTGATGTATATAAAAATACAAAGTACTGTTGTGGGAGTTTCTCTAACCGACAACCATCACATAAGAGCTATTGTGATGATATAGTGATCTCTCTCACGCTGTTAGCGCATCCTATACCCTGCCAAGGGTATAGGACCTAAATTACTAGGTGGATCCACTAGTCTATACGAAAAAGATTCATCTAAAAAGTATGACTCTTTGGGAATACTTAGTCTCCATATATACTTTTGAAGAAATGAACTTCAACTTTTACTCTTTACTAAACTCAAAACTTAATCTTAAAACAAGGTTAAAACGTTTGCAAAAGACTTTTGGAAAACTTTATGAACTTCTCTTAACTTGACTTTTGACTTCTCTCGAATTGACTCTTAACTCTCCTTGAATTGAATTATGGATTCAAGGATTATGATTTGTGATAGGAAATGTTTCATGATGTTTAGAAATGATTTTAGATAGCTAACCATGAGAAAATTCACGAAATCACCGTCTTGGAACAAGTCCGCGAAGCAGAGGTGTTTTATATAATTACTCGCGAAATTAAATTTTGAGACAGAGGAGTCCGCATCTTAACTGCGACGCGGAGAAACTTTTTGGTCATTGGGGGAGCAAGTTCGCGATGCGGACTTGCGTGCTAGATCACGCTCGACTTTTTCCTTCTCCGTTTTATAGCCCCAATTTGCCTAAACTCAAATATTTTTCTCAAATTCATTTTAGATTCCAACACCCAGCATATGTACTCAAGAGCCTAGCTCAAAACAACTCTATAATTTGACTCAAAGATCTCAGAAACTCTTCAATTCATCCCAATTCAAGAACAACATTCAAATTCAAGAATACATGTCAAGAACATCAACTTTCAAACTCTTTAGGGACAAATTTCGTTGAACTAAACATGCTTGGTGC
Source organism: Solanum acaule (assembly GCA_036250505.1). Classification (NCBI taxonomy): domain Eukaryota; kingdom Viridiplantae; phylum Streptophyta; class Magnoliopsida; order Solanales; family Solanaceae; genus Solanum; species Solanum acaule. The sequence goes on along the minus strand of JAJOOR010021459.1, from coordinate 10,873 downwards.
GTGGGTGAACGAACCTAACGCTATGAAAGACTCACATACCTTGTAAGATCAATTCCTTGGCGAGCAAGTTACTCTCTTTTGGAGGAAGATATGTCCTAATAGTCAATGTACTTTAATCATTGCCAATTTATGTACTTTCTACCATGAATCCACCAGCTTGTGTCATTATCCAACTGCATAGAATTTTTTCTAAGTTCTTTTGGGCTAACACTGTCGGGGCCAAGAACAAGCATTGGGTGGGCTGGGACAAAATGTGTTATCCAAGCGGGGAAGGAGGAATGGGGTGGAGATCACTACATGATATTTCAAAAGCTCTGTTTGCCAAGCTCTGGTGGAATTTCAGAACTTCCACAAACACCTTATGGGCATCATTTATATGGAACAAATATTGTAAGAAGCATCACCCTATTATTTCTCAGGGGTATGGGAGCTCTCATGTTTGGAGAAGGATGACATCAATAAGGGAGGAAGTAGAGCATAAAATTTGGTGGCAAATTAAGGCAGGTAATTCTAGTTTATGGTATGATAATTTAACTAAACAAGGAGCATTGTACCATATAGAATAAAATGCAAAGGAAGAGGAGGTAGAAGTTAAGGGGTTTTGTACAGAAAAGGGGTGGGATAGGGAGAAATTGCTTCAGAATCTTTCTCTAGAGATGACTGATCATATTATAGAGAACATCTCACCTCCAAACACTTTGTTTGGAAATGATGTGGCGTGGTGGATGGCCAATGCACAAGGAAGATTCACAGTAAAGTCAGCTTGGCAAATTATGAGAAACAAACAGGAAGTAAGAAGGGACTGCAAGCTAATCTGGAATAAGGGATTGCTTTTTAAGATTAATTTTTTCATGTGGAGAGTATGGAAAAAGAGGATTGCCACTGATGACAATCTTAAGAAGATGAGAATCAATATTATTTCTAGATGTTGGTGTTGTGACAGAAAAGAAGAGGAAACAATGACACATTTATTCCTAATAGCCCATATAGCCTACAAGTTATAGAGGTACTTTGCTCATTTTGCAGGAATCAACACTGATGGAATGCATCTTCAACAACTCATAATATCTTGGTGGAAACATGAGGCAACACCAAAATTGCAGCGCATAGACAAAGCAATACCAGCCATCATTATGTGAACTTTATGGAAGAGAAGGAATGCCCTTAAACATAGCAGTAGCATGATCTGGGAAAGAATGGTGGAAATGGCAATTGAAGTGGTAGGGCAGATAGTGAAGACTCAATTTCCATGGATAAAGAATATGAGATGGACATGGCAAGCCATAATTCAAAGGCTCAATCAATATAAGCCAAAGATACATTTCTTAAGGGTCACTTGGAAACCTCCTAATGATCATTATTAAAGTGTAACACAGATGGAGCATGCAGAGGTAACCCTGGTTTAAGCTCTTTTGGGTTTTGTATTAGAGTTGATAAGGGGGATCTAATATATGCTAAAGCTAAAGGTATTGGCATTGCAACAAATATGAAAGCAGAAATTGTTACCATTTTAACAGCTCTTAGAGAGTGTTCTAACAGAAAAATGCAGAAGGTGATTGTTGAGACAGATTCACTCAATCTCAAGAAAATCATTCAACAAACTTGGAGGGTTCCATGGAAAATAGCAGAAAAAATGGAAAAAATCAGAAAGATAATGGAAAAGATTAAAGCAAAGATCACACACATTTAGAGAGGGTAATAGTTTGGCAGATTCATTAGCTAATATAGTTATAGAATCACAAGCAGAACATCAATATAGTTGTTTCCAGGAACTACCATTGAAGGAAAGAAGAATATTAAACACAGACAAAACACAAATTCCTACACTCAGAATCATAACACACACAATCATCCCTCAATGTGACCATGTCAGACCAGAAATCACACAAGTTTAACATCAGACAAGACCAAGTTGTAACAAAGGCTGTGATGGGCAAGGAACATCAACTATTCACAAATGGTCTTGAAAGTAACAAATAAGTTCACCACACAGTATTTGACAAACATGAGGAAGCATATCATAGCAGATTATTACACAGTTGGATACATAAAGCTAGATAACTTCGCAGGTTTCAGGTATACACATAAAAGAAGGGGGAAACATGGCTATGTAGATCGAGAAAGAGTAAACTCAACTAAAAGGCTTCAATCACGGCGGAATACGATGCAGATCAGATTCGCAAGTTGGTCCTTCTTCGGGGAAATGGAGCTAAGTCAAGCTAGAAATAAAAGCAAAAGTCAGAAAGTGGATAAATCAAGGAAAGAAGCAAAATGGAAGAGAGCATTACCAGGGCAGATCGAATTTCATTATGGAGAACAATGGAGGAAGAACATCAATATTCTGATGGGTAGCATCAATGTAGGAAGAGATCTTTCACGTGGGTACTTTCCAAAAAGAAACATATACCCTATCTGTAAGGGAATTAATAGTAGTTGGATCGGGTCTTGTAGACCTATCCAAGTATTTGCTTTGTTTTGTTTGGGCCATGGACCTTGTATAGACTTGGTTTTGATTACTAAATAAAAACCTGAATAAGCCGCCAAATTATTTTTTTTTTAAAAAACATTGTTCAAATGACAAATTATCCTTATCAGCAATAGCAGAGTCAAGATTTTCATTAAGGAGGTTCAAAATAAATATAAAAAAATTAAATACATAAACTAGCCGAAGAGGGTTCACACGAGTCACATCTAATATATATTAACTATGTATAAATAATGTGATTTTCCAATGAAGAAAGTTCGGATGACCTTAGTCCAAATTGGCTCCGTTACAAGACTATTCATTAATGTTTTGTCCATAATGTCTTTGATGATCATATATATGATAATAGTGCATTGGTATAATATCGTTCCTATGATAAATTATCCTTACAAGCATTGGCGAATCTATGGGTACCCGTGGGGGTGCCACGGCACCTATTGATCTCAAAAAAAACTTTGTATATATATGTATACATGTATAAGAAAATTAATATATATTGTTTTTGCCACCCACTAAACAATATGGTGAACAATTCGATTGGCAGAGCAGGTGATTTGCCACACGGGCAGCGCGGGTTCAAACCTTGTTGACAGCATTATTAATTTTTGGAAGCTTCTTCTTTCTTTTTCTTTTTTTGTCATTTTTCTTAATTTGTGAAGGTTTTTTTTTTTCTTCCATTCATTCTTATTTATTTACTAGTATTCTTTATTAATTCAAATTGACTTCTATTCACCATAATTGATTCTTAAGTTCTTTTACTTTCTCTTTCACTAATTATTAATCTCTTGATATGAGTGTCGCGTGTTTATTCTTTATCAATTAATGAGTACTGAATTATGAACGTGACATAAATATTATTAAGAATTTATTTAAATAGTAGTTTTAAAAAAATATAAGTTTTAAAAATGATGAGTATAATTATTAGAGTTCTTTTAATTTGAAGGTTCTTTAGATCTTCACAAACATTCTTGCTAAGTAAGATGACTAGATTGAAACTAAAATTTGTATTCTCTTTGTTATATATTTGCAACAACACATAAAGTCAATGGAATATGAATATATTAAGTTAACATTATTAGATAGTTTATACAGGCTCAAATTTTAGTGTGAAAAAAACTCTTTTTTCATCAAAGTTTCAGCGAATAAGGCCACTAATTCCTAAAAAGAAATAAAAATTGAATTATTTAGTTAGTTCTAATCTCATAATATTGTAACACCCCGACTTTTCGAAACGTCTAAATTGACTCGTATCTTCGTCGAAAGACCAGGGGGTGGGTAATAAATTAAGAATGATGTGTTATGTGATATTTTAAGTGTTCAAGGGCTGTATCTCAAGTTTTGAAGTTAGGTAAGTTGCAAAATAAAAGTTGGCGAAAGTTACTGTAAATTCCTTTTTAAAGATTTGTCTGAAATTTAGGTCAAATGTCTCGGACGTTTTCTCCTAATCTATAAAGAGTTATGGTGCCCACAACCTATGAAATCGAAGGTCTACGAGTCTAGTTTCCAACATATCAACCCGTTTGTTCATACAACTTTATAATGGAGAGATATTTGCATTTTCACAAGATTGCGCAAGCAGGCAGGTGAGGTGGGTCCCCTAGGTCAGTAGAACTTTATAGATATCATCTTGTTCGACTTTTCTTCATTTTTCCTTCATTTTTCTTAGTGAATAACCAGAAAACTCATAAAACCTACTTCTAGGATCAGCCAAGTTACAAATTTTTGTGACTTAAGTCCTTGACAAAAGTTGTTCTACGCGTTGAGCTTGTCAACATGGTATAATTTATTTTATCGATTTCCTAGCATATCGTACTTTGGTGTGTGGAAAGCAGGGGTTTGGGCATAATTTAAAGTTTTCAGGTGTATTACGAACTTAAAATCAAGGTAAGACCGTTCTTTCATTGACTCTAGCTTTGATAAGTCGCAAATAGCAATTTGCTATTTGCGACGGAAATACATATCTTTTATCGGATTATCGTGGTATCTTCTATTCTTTTGTGTTGATTATGGTCCTGCCTTGTTGTAGTATCGAGGGGGTAGTGAGTAAAGTCATTAGGACACGTGAATTCAACAAAAAAGGTATGTTAAGGCTATTCCCTACTTACAACATGTTTCCTTAAAGCTTAGGAGCAATGTAATTGGGTTGTTATCCTTGCTATACTTGTAGCCATTATTATTGATTATTGGCTGCTCGAGTTGATATAATCCTCCCTTGTCAGGATTCTTATTCAGTTAGTAGCGTCCCTATATTGGACAAGACTTACATGCTATTTGTATAGGTTGCTTATAACTAAATTGCTCGCTTTTAGCGATTGGATTGTTATTGTTGCCCTTAGGGCTATTGTGGTTAGCTGCAGGAATGTGAACTATGCCTAGAAGGGCTATGTTCTACTTACGGGACTATATGTATTCCTAAGAGGGCTATGAGTTGCCTACGGGGCTATATTGATGCCTACAAGGGCAATGAGTTGCCTACAGGGCTATATTAACGCCTAAGAAGGCTATGTGCTTTCTACAGGGCCATGTTGTTGCCTAAGAGGGCTATGAGCTGTCTATAAGCTATGTTGATGCCTAAGAGAGCTATGTGCTGCCTACGGGGCTATGTGGATGCCTAAGAGGGTTATGTGACTGCCTACGGGGCTAGGGGACTACCGATAGGGGTATATAGACTGATTGGCAGCTTCCAGGCTTATGGGGCCTGAGTAGGTGGTCTTGTGTGTTGTTTGTACCTGCCAAGCTTATGGGGGCTTGGTTAGGTTGTTGTTTTATTATTTTTGATAAGTTAAGATTTAGGAGCAGGTCAGTACACTTATCTTATCCTTGATATATTTATCGGATTATTCCAGTATATTAGGATACCTGCTCATATTCTATTGCCTTTCATACTCTGTACATTATTTTGTACTGACGCCCCATTGCCTGGGGGCGCTGCATTCATGTATGCAGGTCCCGACAGACGACCCAGTAGACCTCCTCAGCAGCAGGATTGACTTTATCCGGTTGGCTAGCCCTTTCCTCTGGAGCTGCCAGAGTTTGGATGTTTGTTAGCCTTTGTTGTATATATTTTTATGAGTAGGCTGGGGCCCTGTCCCGCTAGTCTTTACTACTCTTAGAGGCTTGCACTAGTGTGGAAAGTGTGTAGCTACGTTATGGCCATGATGGCCTAGTTTGTTGGGTTGCTGAAGCTTGTGAGCTGTTTGATGTATTGTCTTGATATATACATGCTTTCAGTTTTGGTATAGAGATCATGGTGGCCTCGACAGCCCAATCAGGATTTCTTAGTTGGCTATTTCTTTATATGAACTCTTGGGAGTAGCTGTTTCGTTTATAAATTTGTTGACAGGGGCCTTGCCGGCCGAGGGCTTAGTTTTCAACCGAGATATACTTGTTTGTTTTCTTGATTGTGTGTGGCTGCCATGCGCTAGTAGCAAATGGTTCAGCAGGGTCGGCTCGGGCCTAAGTTTTGGCATTAGGAGACAGTTGTGCCCCTTGAGTTTGGGGCGTGACAAATATCTAAACGAAAATATTACTAACATGCATGTTTGATCGATTTGTTTATAAAAATCGAAAAAAGATAAATAACTTGATTGTAACCCAAAATTAAAGCAACCGACCCGCTTATATTACTTGAACAATGTGGCACCCAATACCTCCAAATCCTAGATCCGCCTCTACTTACAAGACATGATTCGAATTAGAGGTTTAAAAACATATCATATTTTCTTTATTTGCTAAGTTTATGTGATACTTAGCAAGTTAAAACTGTGATATTATCTTTCTATATATAATATATTTATGTATATATAATATATTTATGTATATATAATATATTTATGTGTATATATACGTATAATATACATATTTTGTACATAGTTAACGCCCTCTAAAAAATATGATATAACAAACTAAACAATCAATAAAACACAATATCAGAATAACTTGTTTCAGCATTGCTTGTCTTTTAATCAAACAACCCATAATTGTGACTAACTTAATTTTTTCCATACTCAAATCCCACAAGACCAATAACCACGACTAAGGCTGGGCACCGGACCAGAATGAACCGGTACCGGACCGGAACGGGACTGTTTGACCGGGTTGTTGACCGGTACCGGGATGAACCGGACTGGAACTACCGGGATGGAGGCTCAGTTCCGTCCCGTCCCACTGTATACCGGGATAGAACCGGGACGGACCGTAATGGACCGGAACGAAATGGGATGGGATAAACGGGACGGCACATATAGCTATTTCAAAAAATAATTATTTTTTTTTGAGTTATTTTGAATTACAAAATACAAATGTTTTTTTTATTTTTCTAAGTTATATTAGTTTATAGTATTTAAGTTTTAAAATTTATAATAATTTTACTTAAGTTTATTTTAAAGATTTTTTTTTTTAATTTTTACGTATATAAATTTGTAAGTTAAGTTTAATAAAGTTTATTTTTTAAGTTTTTGAGCTTATGTAGTTATGTTATAAGTTTTAAAGATTTGAATCTTTTGAAGTTTATAAGTTATTAAGTTATTAAGTTATACTTATAACTTGTAAGTTAAATAACTTAATTTTGTAATTTTAAAAAATTAAATAAACAAAAAAGCAATGCTAATAAAAGTAAATAATGACAAAAATATTATTTTTTATTTTAATTAAAAATAATTTACCGGGATTGGACCGGTATCGGACCGGAACCGGAATGAACGGGGATGAACCGGTACCGGTATACCGGTACCAAATCATGATACCGTTCCGTTCCGTGTACCGGTTCAATTTATCCCATCCCGTTCCGAATACTACCGGACCGGAACGAACCGAAACGGTACCGGAACGAACCAGAACGGTACCGGTACAACCCGTTCCGGTGCCCAGCCTTAACCATGACAAAATTTGAATAGATTGTTTTAGATATAAAATTTAGTATTATCTTATCCTTTATGTGGTTATGTTACTAATCGTGATATAAACTATTCCTCAATAAAACAATGAAATTTTTTAACGTATCCCTGAGATCCCTTAGACCCTTTTTCTAATAAATAAAATAGTATTTTTTATAAATTTCACAATCAAGAGTTAATTAATGAATAATTAAGTGATATTTGTACTATAATAACGAGTATCGCGTTACATTAAATATGAATATGGTGAGAAAACTTTCAAATTTCAAGTGGCTAAATTATTCTTAGATTAATTCACTCTAACTATTGCTAAATATTTATTAGTATTCAATAGTTTTCAACCATTTAAAGCAGAAAAGACTAAATAATGATTGCCAAAATAGATTTAATAAGGTAAAACAGAGTACGAAAAAAGAATATTAAAGAAAGAATAATGCGGAGAACAAACGTTAGTTTATTTTATTTTTTTGACAAAAAGAATTGAGTAGGTAGAAACAATTAGTGGAGCATTTTTCGACTAAATTGCATCTACATCTTCAATTATTCTTTTACATTATTCAATACTATATTTACAAAATATTTACGTTTGTCCTTGTTCACCAAGGGCTTTCATATTGAACCTCAAGTTGTGTATATTAAAACCACACATTGAACAAAATAGTCAAGGTAAGTGACGACACTAAGAGCCAAGATATGTCAAAACTTCAACAATAGAAGCACTAGTGAGCCATACTTTAAACAGAGAGCAATGCGAAACTTTTCTCAAGTACACGAGTATATGATCTTTTCCCCGAACCAACCCAATCATGTACACCCTTAATTTTGCTCTCTAGCTCTCTCTTGTCTTGCTCGTCACATGGCAAGCTATCTTTTTGGATTCCTCGAGCGGAGGATCAATCAAATTAATTCTTTTGCCTGAATACTGTTGAAAAGTAATTGCGTAAGTAAATTTAAATCCTAAAATAATATCTTTCAGGTCGCCTCTTTCATATTTCTCAAATATATTGCTTCTTTTAGCGTCCGAGAAATATAAAAGAAGTGATTGGAGAAATATTTTGAAGTGTTATGAGCTATTGCTAACAATTGGATAAGTAGGAGTTTCTTGAATGCAATTTTCTAGAGAGCCCAGAAATAAGCCCTTCAACTCTATGTTATAGCCTTCATGCTCTCAATCCAAAGGTCCTCATTCTCCCACCTCCAGGTTGGGTGATTTTATAAGTAAAATATTCATAGTTGAGTGACTCTGAGGTAGTAAAAGAAAGTTAAGTAACTTTCTAAAAAAAAAAAGATAGTTGAGTAACCATTTAAGATATTATCTCAAACAACTAATAGCAGTTTTTGTGTAGGAAAATGACAATTCTTTATGTTTGAAATTTTTTCTTATCATGCTCTAGAATTTCTTATAAAATTGGAAACAATTGCAAGTATCGACTGAGGATGATAGAGTATTCGAGAATATCCTAGAACATAGTAATCAATTTGTGAAGATTGTAGTATCACTTCAAAAGATCGTATAATATTATTATTATTATTGGAGTTCCACATCGTTTGTGGAGTAAAAATATAAACTTTTTATATAGTTTTGAATAATATAAAAATATAGTTGAACATGTTATTGCAATTTAGTCGAAAAAATATTTCTCTAAATTGCAACATCTTGTTCATCTTTTATTTTGCACGCAAAGCGTCACGCATAAGTACTTTGTTGGTTATGTTATATGATAATTAACATATGAATAAGTACTACGTATTCTTTCCTTAATAATCTTTTTCCGTACTCATTTTTACCTTAGCAAATCTGATTTTTGTATTTGTTAATCATCTTTTTAGACATACATTTATACTATATATATATATATATTTAAATAAGTACGTATCTTACCACTCGTTACGAGTTTTCTATCATATATTGCGAAAGATACATTTAAATAGATGTATTTAATTCTGCTACTAGATACCCTAAAATAGAGGAGAAAGGCAAGCGAGATAATCATGTATCTCATATAAGTGAAACTCACACTAGATACAAACTAGATGCATGTATAAGTCTGTGCACATAGGAGAGTGACGGGCAAGATGGGAGGTAGGCAAGGGAGGCAATCGAGATTTGTCTACGTATCCCAGATACTTGCATGCGAATTCACTTGGATATAGTGTATCTAAAATAAATTACACTTAATTTCGCCCCCATGTATCTCGAGAAACATTTATTTCAACATATCTGGGTGCGCTAAAATATGGTAAAATTCGTAATATTGCAAGCTAGAGTGCATCTAAGTAATTATCTCCTAAACTAGTGGGGTTTCTATAAGTTTCCCATGAAAAATTCAATTAAATAGGTTGGAACGATTTTGTAGGTAAAATATTCGTAATTGAGTGACTTTGCGATTATTAAAAGAAAGCTAAGTGACTTTTTAAGAAAAAAACCTTAGTTGAAAATTTTCCGATCATGCTCTAGAATTTTTTTGTAGATCTGGAAAGAACAAACACAGACTTTTTTTGTAGATCTGGAAAGAACAAACACAGACTAAGGAGAACAAAGTATTCGAGAATTTTCTAGATATAGTAATTAATTTACAAGAATTACAATATCACTTTAAAATCGTATAACATTATTGTTGGAGTCTCACATCGTTTATGGAACAAAAATATTGACTTTTTATATAGTCTTGAATAATATAAAATATTAGCAGAAGATATTGGTGCAGTTTAGTCGGAAAATGTTCCTCTAAAATGCACCATAATCTTCTGCCGCTTTTGTCAAAAATATATATATATATTGATATTTAATTTTTTTCAATTATAATATTCATATATAGTTGATAGTAGGGGTGTACATGACCGGGTTGGTTCGGGTTTTTCAAATATCAAACCAAACCATTTGTGTAAAAAATTTAAATTTATAAACCAAACCAAACTAATAAAATTCGGATTTTTTTGGGTTTTTCAACCTCGGGTTGGTTCGGATTTTTCAAATACCAAACCAAACCATTGTGTGGAATTTTTAAATTTATAAATCAAACCAAACTAATAAACCTCGGATTTTTTCGATAAAGTTTCCATACAAACATATAATTAACTTGTACTCCAAAAATTTCTTTAGTCCAACCAAAATACAATTATCTAAGATGTTTCTTAAAAAAATAACACAAAATATGAGATGAGTACTGATGACATAAAAATATTCAATAAAAAATAATAATGAAATCATCATATAAAATCAATATTGCAAAGTCATAATGAAAATGATCATAATTTAAAAGTACTAAATCATGCTAAAATAAGTTTAATAAGTATTTGTTACATTACTAAATATTTGAGGAAAATTAAAATTAGATTATGTATTTTAATTGTCTAAACCAATGTAAAACTAAAGAACAAATATTCAATATTATTGTCATTCTTAGTGTTGAATTGATTTTCTTTTTGCATTAGTGTTAATTTGATTTTGATTTAAGTTTTATTATAATTATCAACATCTATGAACTATAAT
>JAJOOR010021458.1:0-25212 GCA_036250505.1 Solanum acaule | reverse complement strand
AATGTTTTCTTGGTAAAGAAAGTTTTAAATTCCTTATGGTTTTTGTGTCTATGCGATGAATGAATGCTAAGAGGCTTGTATTAGACCTCTTCGAGGTCGAGTACGCCGGTTGCGACTAGGGGGTGCTCCCGGGTCGTGACAATGTTGTTCCACCAATAGACTTCCTGTAGATCACAGTACATCTTAGTGGCACCTAGAGCCGTCAATATGGGCTAGGCCTGGTGGGCCGACCTAGCCTAACCCGGGATTTAATAGGGCTTGGCTAAAAATTTTGGAGCCCATTTAAAAAAAGGGCTTTTTAGCCCGGTCTGAATAAGCCTGTTGATTTGTGGGGCTTGAGAAATATAGGTAGGACCGGCCCGTGGGCCAATAAAAATTAACTAAAAAATATAATATAATATTAAAATTTAAAATTAAAGAGATCCAAACTCAAAATCTATTTAAAGTTTTTTAGGAAATCACTAAGTATAGAAGTTACATCCACCATGAAAATGTCCAAACAATTGTTGCTACTCGAAACTAGTTACATGGTTTTTCTCAAACTGGTAATATATTTTTGTGTACATTTAAATAATATAATTCTCAATTTAGTTACTTTTTAATATTTAAATAATTGAAACCGCATATAAATTGCAGATGAAAATGAAGATGTTAAGACAACCTTCCCACAAGTTGATTCAGATATGCTTGATGAAGATGATCATAAAGTGTTAGATATGCCATAGGTTTCATGAAGTGTTAGATACGCCATAAGTTTCATGATTTTTTAAGGAGTTTATTTTCTACTTTTTTATGGTTGGAATATTGTCATATTTTTTGTGTTTTATTTGATCATTTTAAAACAATTATGTTAATATTTCTATTTAGATATTTATACTTTTACTTGATAAAAAACTTAATAAATATTATAAAGATAATTTTATTGGTGAATTTGATTAACAAGTAGTAACATTAACACCATGTAATATTGTTTTGTCGATATTTATGATAATATTTTTAAATTATAATTTATAATTTAATTTAATAATTATAACAAAATATATAACTTTTAAAAAAGTGGGCTGGCCCGGCAAGCATGTAGCCCACGTACTTGTGGGTTGGACCGACCATTTTCTGGCCCACACAAAAAATGGGTTGTACACCACTAAGCTATATGCTTAGCGATAGTTGTTTCTATCGTAGGGGTTGTTCGCGATGATGCTTGAAGCTAGCCATTGATGATGGAGATTTTGAAAGCCTTAAGGAAGATCACATTTGCATATAGGCATATATATTTTGTATAACCTTGGGACTTGTACATGATCTTTGTGTTGTATATCTATAGGAGATTTTGAGGGCTGATTTGGTCATGTTACCATGGGTTGTAATATAAGTATGGTTATACGTTTTTATCTTTTTAGGGTGTGTAAACCCAAGTCTTGTAATATACTAATTTGCTATATGTCTTGAAAGTTGTGTGAAGCATGAGCCGGCTGATTTCGGTACTCGAAAGCTTGTAATATTCTTGTTATTTCACCCTCGAGTATGAGGTTAACATATGCATGAAGATCTGGTCGGTTAATTGCTTAAATGTTATATATTTTTTTTGGAGTTCGTTATGAATTTAATCCTTCTACTAGATTAAAATCAGTATTCCCTCATTAATTGGTTTTAAATGTCACAAGTATTTAATTAGATTTCTTGTTTAAGTAGTGGTATCGTTTTGAAAGGATCGCTACAAAATTTTAGACACCCTAGGACTCTTGAAACCTGATGCTCTGATACCAAGTTTTTCACGCTCCAAGGCTACCTCTTAGATGTAACACGAGACCTAGGATCACAAGTGACCCCAAGCTAACCCTGAGTCTGGCATATCAAAAGCATATTGAAAATATAACTAAGTAAGAGGAAGCATAACTGTAAAATGAGTCAAAACTAAAAGGAATCCAAATGAAAATATAATTGAATAACTAGGGGAAACAACCCCAAATCAACTGAACACTGACTCTATGTCTGAAAGCCTCTAATACTGATGAGTTGTTGGGACAAGTCCTCAACTAACTCTAAAAATACTGAAAGACTGATAATAAGCTAACTATACCAAAATCATAAAGAAACGTACTTGAACTAAGAGGACTCACCACTGATGTTGTTGAGTATGGTCTGACAGTCGAACTAAGTGTGATCTAGATGCTGAGCACCTGAACCTACATCATACACCGATGTAGCGCAAATTGTGTGTCAGTACTTTGAATGTTCTGAGCATGCAAGATATAGATACTAAGTTGAGCAATATAAACTGAACAATATAATAAAGAACAATATGGAGTGAGCAATGAAATAGGTTGTATTGAAGTATAACTGTAAACTGAACTAGATGAAAAGACCAAGTACTAATAATGAAGATAACATGTTGACTGAATACTGAAGTGAATGTTGATAACATGGTCAATGCAATAAGTGTATGACTGAGGGAGCTACTTTTAACTGACATAAACCACGTGAGCGAAACGTGGAGTCTGATGTATACACCCCATCGAGAGGACCCAATATACCTTGCCAGGGGTATAAAGGCATGACTGTGGCGTGATCATTAAAACTGATGCCCAACAGAGAGGACTTATAAACCTACACAGACATGTAGTTTTAGGACGTGAGGATACGCTGAACCTTAGTCCAACTCGGTGCTAAGTGTACTTCCAACTGAATATATGAAACTAAAATGCATGAAATACTGAGTAGCTCAAAGTATTGACATGCAGACTGAGAATGCAACATTTATGTACTGAGGATATGACATTCGAATATTGAAGCATGATTTTCTGACTGATCTGCCTAGCAAGTATAATTCATGAAATATCTATAAATTTATACAAGCTAGGGTTCTGCATTCTATGCATGGAACTATAGTAATTTACCAAGAAACATGTTATTTAGATCAAGAGAACTATAGTAACTAAAATCACAATGAATCTTGAAAATCTAGAAACCCTTGGTCTGAACAGTTTATGAGAAATTGAAGAACTGACTGAATTCTGAGGACCTAATGGGTGAAATGAACACACTAGTGAAATTCCACATACCTGATGACGAAAACTTTGAAGAAATTCTTTAGTTGCCGGGGATGAACTTGAAGAAGACCTCTGCTTGTTCTTGGAAAAGTTATCACCTCTTTTCTCTTCTTTTTATTCTAAGTTAGATGATTTTATAGGAGAATGAGGGTTCTGGTTAGTTTCTGACTAGATTAGTAGGCTTATACTGAGTAAAACGACGTAGTTTAAGTACCCAGCGCATAGAGAAAAAGACCAAATTGACCCTGAATTTAAACCTGACTGACCTCTTTCACAGATCCATTTAAGGACCATGTAAAGCACCATGGGTCATATGGGCAACTGTGGTTCCTCACAAAAGTCAGAGAGGTGCAACTTAATGGCCCGTGTGAGGTTCTACGAACCGTCTAGTGGTATGTGGTTCCTCCAGAGGTTGGGGTGGTACTTGGTCATTTTGATGTGCCTCTTAACGGATCGTGTGGAGTCCCACAGACCGTCTAGCGGTCTGTGGTTCTTCACTCTTGGCTGGGGTTTTCTGTGACACTTTCACGAGCCACCTAATGGCCGCTGTGGGGTTTCACGGCCTGTGTAGGGATCTGTTGTCCTCTCAACCTGGCTGGGTGCGAACTACGATGAGGTTGACGGGTCGTGGTTCTATTCACGGCCTATGGATCCCTCTGTGGTTCCCCCTTTTTCTCTTGTTCAGTCCTAGTTAGATTACTAAGGTGTTACATTTATTCTTTTTCTCTTTCTTCTCCAAAAACTTTAAAAGAGACACCACTTACACATTTTAGAACTCACCACCATAATATTTATACACTTAACGCCTATCTTCCCCTCACTTCATACACTTCCAACTCATATTCATATGCTATAAGTTCTCTTAACTATTTCGGTGACAATGTCTGATAGAAATCTTAAATGAATTTCTCGTCATTTTCATTGAAGAATAAAGAATGAATTCTTGCATGCATTCTCTTCAAAGAACTTGTTAACTTTGACTTTTTGAAGTAATATTGTTATCTAAATGCATATTTAAAAAATTATAGTTTTTAAAAATATATTGTCATAAAAAATATCAAGAAAATTCAAGATGTTATTTTTGCAACCTATGTTCAAGAATTTGTTTTTACTCTATCGGAACTTCACACTCTAGTGGCACATGTTAGAGTAGTCCATCATATTGCTACTAATTATCCCGATGACGATGTCCTATATAAATCCTAAACCCTCAACTAATACTACTTCTCTTCCCATTTTCTTTGTATTCTTCCATTCATTAAGAAAAAACATCTTGGAATTCTTGCATGCATGCTTTTAAAGAAAAAAAATCAAGAACTTGTTAGCTTTTTGAATTTGTTGGTATTCTTATTTGTTGAGGTGACCATGTCCAATCAAAACCCTAAATCTACACCAAATTTTCCATTGATATTCTACTGCTCTTCTTAACATCTTGATATTCTTCCATCCATTAAAAATAAGGAAAATTCAAGAACTCGATATTGTATGTTGAATTTTGATATAATAGTGATAATAATAAATTATAAGTAACTTTTTTCTTATCAACTGATTGAAAAATAAAAATAACAGAATGAAAAAGGTATTTATTGTATGGAGTAAAATTAAGGTTAAATTCATTGATATAGACTTAAAGTTTACATTATTTTTTTAAACTTAGACATCCAAACTAAGACTTGTCCCACTTAAAAATCTAGAGTAGGAATCGAGTGTCTTATTTTAAAACTTTTCAAATACTTGACAAGTTACATAATTTTTTACACGAATGAAACACGTAAATAATATTTTTTTCTTCCTCTTCCTCTTCCTCTTCCTCTTCTTCTTCTTCTTCTTCTTCTTCTCCTCCTCCTCCTCCTCCTCCTCTATAATCGTTTTATCTATCTTCTCCAGATACTGTAAAAGAGACATCACATGTGTTGAGTTTAATTTGGGTTAGTTGTTCGTCCTTCCACCAGGTGATTTTGTATGGGTGTCACTCACGATGTTCTGGGTCATGACAATTGCTATAAGAAGTTCTACCTAATCACATAATATAGGATGCCATTACCATTATATATATATATATATATAACAAATTTATAGTTGAAAGTACAAAAAGATATTATTTTCATCCTAATTTATGTGAGATAGTTTGATTTGGTACCGAATATTATACATATATATAGTCAGGCAGCGCATGAGAATTTTTATGACTTGGTCCAGTGGGTTACACCGTGCAGTGCATGAGAATGTTTTTTTCTTAATCATAAGACTCGAGTTCGAACCCTGAGTGTAGAAAAATCCTTGGAGCACTTTTTCCCAAATGGGGTCATACACTTTGCAAATTCAAATGTAGTTGTTCTCCAATACGGATATCAAATACTAAATGAATGTAATAATCACAGTAGTACTCTCATGAAACCCATACCAAAACTATTAGTGTGTCGGAACGTGACACCCGATCCAATATACATGAGTTGGAACGTGACACCCGATCCAATATATGTGTCGGAATGTGACACCCAATCCAATATATGTGTCGGCATGTGACACCCGATCCAATCTATGTGTCGGAACGTGACACCCGATCCAATATATGTGTCGGATCGTGACACCCGATCCAACGTATGTGTCGGAACGTGACACCCGATCTAGTCAGCACAATCACACCTATAATGAATAACGTTCATAGTCATACAATCAAGTATTGATTTCATGGCATGTAATTGTTCATATATACTCATTTGCATTAGATTTGATTGACATTCCCTTATTCACATACACACATGCATACAATGAAGCAATTAATCGGCATATATCACACAAACATGAAATCAAACCATCACCACCTCGAAACCAAGCTTGAATCCTCCTAAGACACTTGAGCCTTCCCTTTACGGATTCTTTCCGCTTGTTCTTGGTCTAAAAATAGTTAAGTAATACAAGGATCAATAAACAAGGCCTAATTTACCAGGATAATAATCAAACTATCAATCCTAGGCCAAACCTAAGACCCCAATACTCAATTAGGGCTTTTTCCACCATAAGCTTCAGGCCAAAACCCTCCCCCAATGATAATTACTCAAGATTCTAAGTTCTAAGAATCGAATTACGGATTAGGGGAGTAATTATATTACTTTTAGCGTAAGAAATTGTGGAAAACTATCAAAAACTGCTCTGATTCGCCTCCTAGCTCTCAAGAGAGAAGTTTTGCAAAAAAATAATGATTTTGGGGTTTTTCCCCGACTGTCCCGCCACAGCGGGACCCAACCCACCACAACGCCCCAGCCCTGGTGGAACTAACCCTGCTCTGGCGGCTTTCAAGGAGACAGAAGCTCGGAATTTGAGTTTCAAGCTCCCATTTCACAACACACCTTCAAACCTGGAGTTCAAAAACTACCCTTCCATGCCAAGATCAGTTTCAGGAGTTCTACTCGCTCGAATTTGATTCCGTAAAGCCGTACAGTCTCCTTAACGTCTTATCTATCCACTCATGTGATCAAATTCATAATCAACCCCCCCCCCCCCATCTATTACCAGATTTCCCTAGACCTCACCTGACTCAAATTTCGTCCAAGTCTGGCCTAGGCTAGAAAATTTGAAGTCACTACTCAAAAGTTTTCTGGCTCAAATTCTTTCCCCATTGGCTTTTCCATAACGACGGGAACAGGTCGTTACAATAGATACCCATTTACCCATCACTCGTCCCAGAGTGATAAACTAGGAGAACTAGCTAAGGCAAAAGTAGAGTAGTATCTGAATCATTGAATAGTTGGTAATACTTGTCTCGCATGTCCTTCTCGGTTTCCCAAATAGATTCCTCAACTGGACGATGCTTCCATTGAACTTACACTGACTTTATCTCATTGGTCCTCATGATACTTCTACAACATGTACACATAGAACACTAGATGGACTCCAGATAGGCTACGCGGTAAAGGTAACCTATAAGCTACTGGCCCTACACTGTCAAGAATCTCAAATGGCCCGATGTATCAAGGACTAAGCTTGCTTTTTTTGCCGAATCTCATTACCCCCTTTATGGGTGACACTTTTTAGAAGGACTTGTTCACTAGCCTGAAATGTCATGTCCCTTACCTTATGGTTTGCATACTTTTTTTGTCGACTATGGACTGCTAGAAGCTTAGCTTGGATGCTTCTCACCTTATCTTGAGCATCTTTCACCAAATCAACCCCTTAAGGGTTTCACTTCTCCAACCTCAAACCAACCAATTAAATACCTACACATCCTCATATACAATGCCTCAATGAAGTCATATCAATACTCGAGTGATAAATATGGTTGTATGTAAGCTTAACTAACAACAAAAGTGATTCTCAATAACCACCAAAGTTGATCGTACACACGTCTGCAACATGTTATCAAGGTACTTGACACAATCATCAGGATGAATCCTTTCTCACATAAGCATGATAAAATTCCAAATCAATATTCACTACAATTAGAAGTGAACTTGAACCAACCAACACACACTCATAATACCCAAACAATCATAGTTCTTCACAACATCTCCATCCCATAACATAAATTTCCATGAGCTTAAGTTATAAAAATTTGATCTTTAAACATCAGATACTCATCGAGAGATATGTCCAAGCATACAAACTCCCTAACAACACTATCGAATTGCTAGATTTAGTAATTGTGATTGTAGATTACCCTTAAGAACAGTAGAATTGGACCCAATGATCCCCACATTCTACCAAGAGAACATCGCAGGATCGGTACACTTGATCCACCACTAAGGATCCACCCACCAAAGTGAAAACACACGTGAGCATAGATAGTGAATCATACTCACAACCATGTATAAAATGAAATAGATGGTCACATAAGAATTTATGGAATAATTATTGAATAGCACTAAAGGTTTTTCTTCCGAAGAGCCGATACCAACCCTTTCCATTCAATTGACTCCACATACTCTTCATATCATTCCATTGAAGCCCACACTCTCAATACTAACAACCATCATAAACACGCCGACCATTTACCTTACTATAAACCAATACTTTTTAAATGAAGACCTTTCTTAGGTACTTAACAATCAACATTAATAAACTTTACGACTCAACCCATGTGTAGTTCCTTTCTATGGATTAATAGCTGACACAATTGATCATTTCTCACCTTGCCAATTCATACCTTGACAAAATATATCACCACAAATGTAGACTTACAATGAAAAATGTGAATTGTAAATTCAATCGTACAACACAATCCCTTTATTTATCAACATTAGCTTGTACATTGGAGATTGTTATGAATTTATGGATCTTCACTTATCATTGATCGCGTCTCCATCGATCTTACAATATCTTTCGCTAAAAATCAATTGTACTCATTACTAAACTCACAAACAAAAACAAAGCACTTATGATGACACTCGAGCTAATGTATGTACACTCATTTCTCAAGTATTTTTCAATAGTTTTTAAGCAATCTGATGCACCCGTGACACTATTACCATAGCCACAACAAAATGAATGAAATCACACATCTATGAGCCCAATTATCTACCCCTCTGAAGATACATCTTTAGCCTTTGCAATAAAATAAATTATTCTTGCTCTCGCCTCTCTCTAAAGGTTGTACTGCATCCCACTATTTTTTTTATTTTTTTCTTCATTATGACTCTAGGTCTTTTAAATTCTATTCAAGTGGTGTCCCACCATCTCTTAAATCTTTCCATACTACCACGTTACTCACCAAATATTAGAAAACCACAACCTTAGATACTCGCAAGTTGTAATTACTATACAAAATTTGCTTAACCAACAATCTTATTATATAGTTGTATCCCATCACAATCCATCATGAACCCTTATTACCATTATGCTCAGTTAGCCCTGGCTATCACTACAAAGTCAACATTTTCATCGACATGACACCTCAAACTCATGTATACTTGTAAAATTCAAAGGACTAACCCAATTTTATACACACTTTGTTACTACCTTCACCCAAGTATACTCAATGGGATTTTCTTTATCCATAAGCTTGTCATTCCAGTATCAATCCACTCCTTTATGGCTTAAGATAAAATCATCAGTCCTCATACTACCATCCTTCTTCTTAACAAACAAGACAGGAGCACCCCACGGGGAAGCACTATGACAAATGAAACCTTTATCAAGAAGCTCCTGGATTTGAGCTTTAAGCTCTCTCAATTCAGTCGGAGCCAGGTGATAAGGAGGAATGGAGATGGGGCGAGTGCTAGGTTCCAAATCAATGCAGAAATCTAAATCTCTATTTGGAGGCATACCAGGCAAATCGGTAGGAAACACTTCCTTGAATTTAGACACTACATGAATAGAATCAATAGAGGGAGGCTTAACATCAACCTCCAAAATATGAGCTAAATACGCCAAACACCCCTGCACCACCAGTTTCCTAGCCCGCACGAAAGATATGACCTTAGCTGGCTTAGGCTTGTACATCCCTTCCCACTCTAAGTTTTCCCTACCCGAGATCTCTAGAGTCACAGACTTAGCATTACAATTAGGCATAGCATAATAGGGGGACAATTAATTCATGCCTAAGATTATATCGAAGTCAGTCATATCCAAATTAACCAAATCAGGCCAAGTTTGAAAACCCATAAACAGAATAGGACAAACACGATATACTTGGGTGACTATGACTGACTCTCCAACTAGGGTAGAAACATAGATAGGGGCTTCAATCATATCACAAACTGCATCAAATCCCAAGGCAAGCTGAACTGACACATATGAATAAGTAGAACCCGGATCAACCAAAACAATAGACATTCGATCACATATAAAAATAGCACATGTGATCACTGCATCAGACACTTCATCCTCAGTCTTGCTCGAAAAGGCATAAAATTGAGTCATGTCATCTTGACGGGCAACCTCATTGCCTGGCGGCACTACTCCCCTACCTGCATTACCATTTCCCCGGCCTCCACGGCCTCGCTGATTTCCTCCTCATATTCTCAGGTTCTCCACAATTGTAACACACTTAATAACTTAACCAAGTAAGCATCGTTGCTATTGTAGTAGTCTTATCATGACCCTCTTTGATATACACTCAAACTAGGAAATCGTAGTAGAGATTCGAACCTCAATTGGCGAAACATAATTTCATCATTTACTAAGAAACTCATACATGTTATGACAACAATATAAATGCATTTTTCAAAGTAATGGTGTTCATTATCTAGCCTTCCCTTACAAAACTTCTTGAATGTTGTCACCTTGGCAAAGTCTTCTGACTTCACCCCCTTCTACCTCCGTCAGAAAATCAACCACTTCCTGAAAAGATTTTGCTAAAGCAACCACCTATAAGCTTGAATCTGCAAATCTGACCTTAATCCCTTCATAAAACGATGAATTTTCTCTTTTAGACTGAAGCAAAGTAGAGTACCATAATTAGATATAAACACAAACTTTTGAATTAAAGGTTGCAACAAATATATTATGTTGCTCTTTATTCAGGAACTCATGTATCCTCATATCCATCAAAGTTCAAGGTATATACTTCTCCATACAAAAAGCTATAAAATGTTTCTCAAGTCATGAGTAGCGCATTTATTAGTCGGCACTCAAAATGAGACCACCATCACATTTAGGTGTCTCCCTTTAACTAGTATATCATAAACTCAACGCCAAATCGCTCTATCGTATCCATCTTATGAAGAATGAAGGTTTCAACATTAAGAACATAATTAAAACCTCATGTTTGTCACTAGTCATTACATGCCCACATTGAATCGGGGAAACATGCGTATTTGGAAGGACGCATCCTCTCTTGCTAGTGTTGGTGTTACCACTTTTGTTGCTCTAGTTCTGACCATAGAGTGAAGGAGGAAAGATACCAATTTGTATCACCCACATACCAATTGGATTCAAGTAAATCACGAAGAAATAAAGGAATGAGTTTTCCTAAAGTCCTATAGCCTCTTGAAGAAAAGTACAAACGTCTCTGTACCGTTCCACAAGACTCTACTGGTCTCGTTTTGGTACAATGAGATCAACGAACCTAGGGCTTTGATATCAACTTTTTCACGGCCCAGACCGTCGTGATTGGCTCCCACACTAACCCTCCGGTGGGAGAACCATTACTACAACCCAACTAAGAAATTTAACTTAAAACTAAGCATTTAAAGATACAGAAACAGGTTTAAATGACTAAATAAAATATGGAGTTCCCATAAACTCTAAAGGTCTAAAAAAATAACTAATCGAAACTCTGTTTAACCAACAAGTCTAAGGAAAGGAGGTGCAACCCCAAAAGTTAAACATAACAGCCTAAAAAGATAATCTAAGTCTGAAAAGAGTGGACTAAACAAAGAAGGATCCCTGGTAGCCTGAAAGAACTGGCTCACCCTTGAATCCGTTCGCGATCAATAATCTCCTAACTAAGGTCTGCCAGTAGCCGCTTGAAGATGCCCTTTACTCAACAAAGAAAAAGCAAGTGCAGTATCAGTACACAACCACAATGTATTGGTAGGATCACACGGCCACCCCAGTAAGTTGTCACGCCCCGAGCCTACACCCAGGACGTGGCTGGCACTTGAGAACCATTGTTGGCCCCAAGCGAACCCTTGGCCTCGCATACTTAACTCAGCGGAATATTCTATGCATATTTATAATGATCAAAAGCACTATACTCACTTGAATAATAAAATACTAAGAATGCTTAAAAGTCAAACATTCAACTTGGCCAAAATGGCAACTCAAGTCTTAACATATGAAATGACAATGAAAATACTAAAGAACTAACATATGACTGTCTATGAAGCCTCTAAAACAACTGAGATGGATGTCAGGACAAATCCCACGACATGCTAATGAACTAACAAAGTAACTGAAAGCAATAAAAGGAGTCCTTCGGAATGCAAGGAAGCTCACCAACTGACTCTGGAGTGCTCACTGGATCAATGATGCGCTAGATGCCGATCCTAGTTTCTTGTGTCTGCATCATACTAAGATGCATGCCAACTGGCATCAGTACATTAAATGTACGAGTATGCGAGTTGGAATTCTAAACACAACATAGGCTTGAAAAGAATCTGAAGAACTTACCTGGCTCAACTCAACTCAACATGATTGAACTCATTTCAATATAAAGTAGTTTAAAACAAGTGCAATATAAAGAAAAGTTGTTTAAAACATGATGTCAACTCTGTGTGTAGGCAAATATACATATAACTCTAAAATGTATGTAAAAATACAATAAACTGTGTATATAAGAATACAATTACTTCTGTGGGAGTTTCTCTAACCGACAACCATCACGTAAGAGCTATTGTGATGATACAACATTTTGCCTCACGCTGCCATGGCCGTCTTATACCTTGTCGAGGGTATAGAACCTGAACTACTAAGTGGATCCACTAGTCTATGCTAAAAAGCACTCATCTAAAAAGTGTGACCCTTTTCTACCCATGATAACTACATGGTTTATGGGGGCTGTGAGTTGTCTGAACTCTCCCCCATATTGGTGCTCAATATTACTCCCAAAAAATGATATTAGCTCTTATATTTAAAACATACTTCTTTCTGTGATTTGAGATTAGTGCTCAAAAACTTAGCTCAAAGGCTATCTTGGAAATCAAAGTTTTCTCTCTTGCTTCATTTAGAAAGCGATTACTCTTTTCTGAGAACTAGCCTAAAGGCTTTTTGGAAATCGAGTTTTCCTTTCTAGTTTAAATGTGAAAGCATTTTAAACCCTTTGGGAATACACAGTCCCCATATACTTTTAAAGAAATGAACTTCAAACTTTACTCTTTAATCTTTACTCAACTTGAACTTTAAGTCTTAAGACAAAGTTAAAACATTTGGAAAAGACTTTTTGAAAACTTTAAAGAACTTCTCTTGAATTGCTTCTTAACTTCTAACTTGACTCTTAATCCTTGAATTGAATTATGGATTCAAGGATTGTGATTTGTGATAGGAAAGATCTCATGATGTTTAGGAATGATTTTAGATAGCTAAACATGAGAAAAGATCAAGAAATCACTGTTTGACGGTGGGTCCGCGACGCGGAGAAGTATTTAAATTTTTGGTTCGAAAATGACTTTTGTCGCAGAACGGTCCATGAGTGATTGCTCCATGATGCGAAAAGATTTTTCCCAAATCTGGGGAGCAAGTCTGCGACGCGGAGGCACTGCCCAGATTTGCCCGACAAAAATTCCTTCTTCATTTTCCAGCTCTAAACCCTCTAAACTCCATTGGATTTCCCCCCAAACACTTACAATCATTTATACCCTCAAATAACATCAGATTCTACTCGAAAACACAACCATAAACGTGAATCAATCTCAAGAAAACTCCAACAACACAACCCACAAGGATTCAAACGAACTTCATCAAGAATTCAAGGGATTTACTTTCAAATCAATATACTTTGCTGAAATTGAATCGAGTTGGGTGCGTGGGTGAACTAACCCAATGCTATGTGATCTCACATACCTTGTAGGGATCACCCCCGACGAAATCCGCAAGCTAAACTCGACGATCTTGACGAATCTTGCTTCTCTTCTCCTTTCTCCTCTTCTTTTCACTTTTCTCCAAGCCCTAGCGTATTTTGGTAAAGGCATAAACTGATCTAATTCTGGTTAGACCCTAACTTAATTACCAAAATCGAAATAAAATAATTGGGCAAGGAAAAGACCAAACTACCCTTTCAAAATCCGGATTGGACTTTCCTTATACCAACAATCCAACTTCCAAAGGACATAACTCCCTCATACAAAATCAGAATCACGCAAACTCAGCGGTGTTGGAAAGATAATTTCAAGAGTTTTCCTACCATATCTGGAAGTACCTCTAACTCATCCTGAGCTAGAAGTTATGGCCATTTGAAGTTGGCCAAAACTCAACTTATTCTAACTTAACAAAATTTCCAAATTTTCATTCTTTCCAAAAATGACTATTTCCAATTATTAGCTTCTTCCTAGTTATTTCAAATTGCGAGATGTTATATAAGAGAAACATAGGCAAGCAATTACAACACAGTAAACACACATATACTGAATACATAGATCAATTATCATTTTAGGAGTAACATACAGTTCCCAATATCAACGACAAGTAGACATAAATATAATAATCATAGTGGTCCTCTCATAGAACCCACACCTAAACTGTTAGTGTGTCGGAACGTGACACCAGATCTAATATACATGTATCAGAACGTGACACCCAATCCAATATATGTGTCAGAACGTGACACCCGATCCAATATATGTGTCGAAACGTGACACCCGATCCAATCTATGTGTCAGAACGTGACACCCGATCCAATATATGTGTCGAAACGTGACACCCGATCCAATATATGTGTCGGAACGTGACACCTGATCCAATATATGTGTCGGAACGTGACACCCCGATCCAATTAGCACAACTACAATCACAATCAAACCCATAATGAACAACACTCATAGTCATACAATCAAGTATTGGTTTCATGGCATGTAATTGTTCATATATACTCATTTGCATTAGATTTGATCGCATTCCCTTATTCACAAACATAAATGCATACAATGAAGCAATTAACCGACATATATCACAAAAATGAAATCAAACCATCACCTATCTCGAAACCAAGTTTGAATCCTCCTAAGACACTTGAACCTTCCCTTTCCGGATTCTTTCCACTTATTCTTGGTCTAAAATAGTTAAGTAATGCAATGATCAATAAACAAGGCCTAATTTACCCAGATAATAATCAAACTATCAATCTTAGGCCAAACCCAAAATCCCAATACTCAATTAAGGCTTTTTCCACCATCAACTTCAAGCTAAAACCCTCTCCCAATGATAATTACTCAAGATTCTAAGTTCTAAGAATCGAATTGAGGATTAGGGGAGTAATTATCTTACCTTTAGCACTATAAATCGTGGAAAACTTTCAAGAACTGCTCTGGTTCATCTCCTAGCTCTCAAGAATGAAGTTTTGCAGAAAATAACAATTTTGGGGTTTTTCTCCGACTTAACTCGTGACTATCCCGCCACAGCGGGACCCAATCCTCCACAACAGCCCCACCTTTGTGGAACTAAACCTCTCTAGCAGCTTGCACTGAGATAGAAGCTCGGAATTTGAGTTCCAAGCTCTCATTTCACAACACACCTTCAAACTTGGACGTTCAAAAACTACCCTTCCATGTCAAGATCAGTTTCGGGAGTTCTACTCGCCCGAATTCGATTTCGTAAAGCCGTACAGGGTCCTTAGCATCTTGTCTATCCACTCATGTGATCAAATTCATAATTAAAACCCCCGTCTATTACCAGATTTCCCTAGGCCTCACCTGACTCAGATTTCGTCCAAGTCTGGCCTAGGCTAGAAATTTTCAAGTCACTAATCATAAGTTTTCTAGCCCAACTTCTTTTCCCATTGGCTTTTCCATAACAACGGGAACATGTCGTTACATTTTGTGACGAATTTTGAAGGGATTTATGTGCTAGATCAGTTGGGTAAGTGCTCTTAATCCTAAACCTTCATTTTTCTTTGATTACTTATGAGTTTTAGCATCAAAATATGAGGGTTTGATCCGTAAATGATGAAGTTTTTCAAGAACCCAAGTTCTTAGCTAAAATGGAGATTTTAAACTGATTTCAAGTCCTTTTTCAAAATGATTTTCCCTAAGGATTTCCTAAAGCCTTGATAAATGTTTTCAAGTATTAAATTTCGAATTCGAACCTTAATTTTTGGAGTTGGGTATTGTGTTGATTGACTCACCTTTCAAGGGAATTATTGTGGTTGTTGTTGTTTTCGAAAAGTGATTGTAAATACTTGTTTGTGCATAGATTATATGGCTTTAGAGGTTATTCGAAAGGGGAAGACTCAACTATTAGAGTAATTGTTGATTGATTTAAGGAAAGTGGCTTCCTAAAGCTTGTATTCTAGTTGAATTTGTATGCTTCCTTTGTTGATTTTGTGTTGGGAGTAATGGAAATGAGGTGAAGGGTTTAAATTGTCCACTTGTTATATCTAAATGAATAAAAAAGGGTTGAAATGAAAAAGGTTATATGATAAACATGATAATATGAATAGCCTTATTGTGACCCTTGATGATTGATTGATAAAATGCTTGAAAGCGTGATTTGTGGACTTGAATTGTATGAATTGTTGTCTCTTAATTCCATGTGGGATAATACTACTTGTATGCATTGATTGTGAATGTCGTTATGACACATGTGATGAGTTATTATGTCGAGTTCTTTGTCGGTGAGTGTTATGATGTCGAGGTCTTTACTAGCGAGTGTTATGACACTAAGGTATCTGTCGGCGAGTGTTATTATGTCGAGGTCTTTATCGGTGAGTGTTATTATGTTGAGGTCTTTATCGGTGAGTGTTATGATGCCGGGGTATTTGCTGTGAGTATTATTATGTCGAGGTCTTTATCGACGAGTGTTATTATGCCAAGGTCTTTGCCGTTGAATATAATAAAGCCGATCAGAAATGGTTCCGGCTAGATATTGATCATTGTGACTTGATGAACTTGATGCTTATGCATGAATTACTTGTGGATTGTGATTGATGTACTTGTTATGTGTGGCTGAACTACTTGTCATTGAGATTGACTTATTTGATTTGTTTGACTGTTGAATTATGAAGATCGGACTTTGTATATTGGGTATGTGAGCCATGTATTACAAAATTGTTAGGTAGGGTTGAATTTTGTGCAAGTTGTAGTTTGAGGAGGTTCGGTTGGAGTGTAAAGGGTATTCGATTTCTAGCTAGTTTCTTTGTTTAGTAGGTTGCTTGTTAGGTACTGTGTTGTTGGTACTCACCCCTTGCTTCTACACTTGTGTAGGTTCCGCGCCCGGGCCCATGTGATCTCTTTATACTTCTATTGATCTAGAGGCTCGTCAACGACAATTTTTTTCCTTTTCTTACACTTTGTTCTGTTTAAGAAACAAAGATTGAGACTTGTATCTATTTGTTAATTCCGCACTTATGTATTTAGTGGCTTGTATACGTGACAACTAGATTTTGGGGTTTTAATAGAAGAATAAGTTTTTTGCTTTATCTTGTTCTTGTTTTTACTGTGTTTCGCTTCTTCTTTTTTTCGTTGGGTTGAGGCTGCTTGTATTGGTGGGAAAAGACAGGTGCTATCACATCTATTTTTTTATCGTGACAAAGGGGCTCATTGTTGGAATGTATGCGTCCACTAGCCTAGATGGTACCAGGTCATTAGCACAGTTACAATAACAGAAATCAAACTGATTGCTGAAAGTAAAGATTGCACACACAACTTTACGTGGAAACCTCCTTGCTCAAGGGAGTAAAACCACAACCTGTCTCACAGGACTTTTCAAACTGTTTTTACTAGTCTTCTCAAGCAAAGGTAAAAACTAGTTCACAAAATGAGATTAACCTACTAATCTCCACACTAAGCAATACCTCTTATCACTTAGACGAGCCAAAGCAGATACAACACTGCCCACTATACTAATCCTAACAGATTAATATAGACTTTGACGTAAGACACTAAGTTACTCACAACTTAAGTTCTTACAATTATTCACACAAGCTTGAAACGTTTCTAACAAAGCAAAATGATTCCTACAATATAAGCACGATTACAAGCAAACAAAGTAACAGTTAGTACATGAAGCACTTGAAGCAATCGATCAGGTCCCTGCTGTTTTGAAACTTTAAATATCTCACTTTGAATGAATGATCCTATTGTTGTTTGTGAATTGAATATATTAGACAAGAAGAATTATATATTATCCAATGTACAAACACCCTCGCCGCTTCTGATTGGTGGAGTACTCTACAACTCCACCAACTTTCTGACGCTCTAACGCAGACAACTTTTACAGTTGTACAACATATTGACACTGGATGAGCATACTCTGCTGAGGACCAGGTCCCTGCACTTGTGAGGAGATCATTAAAACATCTAGGAGCGTTAGCACTTATCATTTCCCCCCTTTTTGGTGATGACAAACAACCTACACAGAGCCTCAGGTGGGTGTAAAGACATTCATTCAAATACATAACAAATTCCAACTTTGTTCAGTGTACCAAAAATAACAATGTTCCCCCTTAGTTCAATGCCCCTAATTCCACAGCCAACCTTTACAACAAACTTCCCTCTTTTGACATCATTGAAAAGGTGAAGCAGTAAACATATTCAAGTTAAATGCAAGGCAATAAAGAATTTAGGGCCTTAGGACACACAGAACACGTGTATGTAAGCATAAAGAGAATATTAAGCCACACATGAACAAGGTAGAAACATAAATAACATTAGATCACAAATACTGACCACTGTAGTCAGTCAAAACAACATAAATCCACAAGAGTTTTAATGAGGGTTGAAGAACAAAGAGGGAAACTAGGGAAACAAGACTCGTTTAGGATGGAGGGGGAAGGGGATTGAGGTGCGCATAATCAGAGACAGACACTCATTTGCATCCTCATGAGCCGTGATAAGTTGCCTGTTGAGAGCCTTAACTTCCTCACTGAGTGAGGCATTTGTCTTCAGCAGCATTTCATTTTCATCCCTAAACTTTTGCAACACCTGCTCATTTCCATCACTGGTACTAGGTCCCCTCGAAACCGTCTTCTGTAATTTAGACTTCAGTGTAGCAATTTCAACTTCCTTGTCATTCAGAATCTCAGTAAGATCAGTAACTTCCCGTTTAAGAGCAGTCTGTTGCTCTAGAACATCTGCCACTTGAGATCTGCCCCTAGCTTTTCTTTGTCTCTCCTTCTGAGACTTAGTAGGTTCAGCAATGTGGTTAACTTCAGGAGAATTGTCAGCAGTTTGTAGGGCTGGTACACCAACTGTTAAGGTGTTGGCTCCTCGTACCCCTGTTCTGTTTCATTTCAGAGGAGGTTCTTCCTTATCTTTTTCAGTTTCAACATCAAAAGACTTGGGAGTTTGGTCAAAAATTGGTTCAAGACTGAGAGGGACATGTTCATGTGATCTATCATCTGGTTCTGAAGAGTTTGATTGAACATCTCTTCGAAGTGAAGTCAAACTTTGCGCAGCCACTAGTTCATCCCCTGCTGCTAGAATGTTCGACTCAGGACCCCTTCCCTCAGGCAAGTCTCCCTCAAAAAGTCTTCCAGACATTGTGGAGGATACACCCCTAGAAGCCACATCTACATCTTCAGTACTAGGTCCGTCAATAGCCTTCGCAACAGATTGTGCCTCTGAGTTTTGGGATTTTTCACTAGACAAAACTAGAGTGGGGAACAGGGCAGAATCTTCTCAGAAGGGACCGCAAGAGATGTCACAACTTCAGTAAGGGGAATGGTGGATTCACCCGTTTGACCAACTCCACAAACTGGAGTTAAAGGAGTTTCATCTAGAGGGGGTATGGAGAAGTTGAAGGAACTGGGGTTTTCAACTTCTTGGGAGATAGGAGTCTGGGAAGAAGAAATGGAGTTAGACATTTTGGGAGAGGAAAGAAGATACTTGAAGAACAATTAGAGAATCAGAAGGAAATACTTGAAGAGATTTGAAGAATTTGATTCTCTGGGAATTTAGTTTTAAATAGAGTCAAAAGGGTATCGGGTCCCCAACAGTGGTGACCTTTGGTTTTTAAAATGAAAAGACACTAGAAACTGACACGATGAATGGGCGAGAGACACATGGCAGTGATGTTGATAGACATACAGTGTAGCGTAAGTGATACTAACCTCATGGGGACCAGGTCCCATTTAGTATGTAGCCCTGCCAGTATGACTTGATTTTCCCTTCAGCTAACATACCATGAGTGTATACCTTTATTAAGGTATCAGAAGTGAATTCCCAAACGACATGCATTATAATAAGTATAGATATCTGCTCTCCTAAACATAATCAATTTGAAGATTTTGTGCAAACTTGTCAAGAATTCAAGTGATCCTGTGCATCCCCAACCTCAGCCTATTTTTGATGAAACACTCTTTACTCAGAGGTTTTGTAAGGATATCAGCCAGTTGATCTTCAATCTTGCAGAACTTCATCACTACATTTTGCTTCTCAACATTGTCTCTTAGGAAATGATGTCTCACATCTATGTGCTTTGTCCTTTTGTGCTGTACAGGATTTTTGGCCATATTCATTGCATTGGTGTTGTCACATATTAGAGGAATGGTGTCTGTGAGAATACCAAAATCCTCCAGTTGCTGTTTGATCCACAGAAGCTGAGCACAACATGAAGCATCAACTACATATTCTGCCTCTGTTGTAGACAATGCAACTGAATTCTGCTTCTTTGTCCCCCGAGATATCAGTGTGCCATGCATGACGTACTCTTTCGATCAACAATAAAACCTGCATAGTCAGCATCAACATAGCCAAATAGATCAAGTGAGTCACTTGTTGGATAGAAGAGGACCAGGTCCTGAGTTCCCTTCAGGTATCTCAGTATTCGTTTAGCAGCCTTCAGATATGACTCATTTGGTGCAGCTTGAAACCTTGCGAACATCCCTACACTGAAGACTATGTCCAGCCTGCTTGCAATGAGATACAAAAGTGACCCAATAATTCCCCTATACATGGTCTGATTAACCTCAACACGATCTTCATCCAAGTCAAGTTTCACACTTATGCTCAGATGAGTATCAAGAACCTTTGATTCAAGTAAATTAAACGTTTTGAGCAGTTTTTTTTATGTATTTATCTTGACATATAGATGTACCCTGAAAGGACTGTTTGATTTGCAAGCCTAGGAAGAAAGTGAGCTCCCCCATTTACTGCTCACCAAATCAGCAAATTCTTTGCATAATGAATCTGTAGTGGCTCCAAAAATGATGTCATCTACATATACCTGCACAATCAACAAATCCTTACCTCTGGATTTTAAGAACAAGGTATTATCAATTTTACCTCTTTTGAACCCATTTGCAAGGAGGAATTTTGACAGGCGTTCATACCAAGCTCTGGGAGCTTGTTTCAACCCATACAGAGCCTTGTCCAATTTTAACACATGATTTGGCAATTCTGCATCTTCAAAGCCTGGGGGCTATTTAACATACACTTCTTCTTTCAGATTCCCATTAAAGAAGGCACTTTTGACATCCATTTGAAATAGCTTGAATTCTATGTGAGCAGCAAATGCTATCAGAATTCTGATGGCTTCCATTCTGGCTACAGGAGCAAAAGTCTCATCATAGTCAATCCCCTCCTCTTGGTTATACCCCTGCACCACAAGCCTTGACTTGTTTCTAGTAATTGTTACATGCTTATAAAGTTTGTTTCTGAAGACCCATCTTGTTCCAATAACTATTCTGTTGAGAGGTCGGGGGACTAGGTGTCGCACTTTGCTCCTCTCAAACTGATAGAGTTCTTCCTACATTGATGTTACCCAATCTGCATCATGTAGAGCTTCCTTGATGTTCCTTGGTTCAATTGATGACATAAAGACTGAATATACAACTAGATTTCTTGTCCTGGATCTAGTTTGAATTCCAGAGTCAAGTGGAGAGATGAGATTGTCCAATGGATGTGAGGATTGATGTTTTCATCTGGACTTTCTGATCGACTCTTCTTCGATTTCAGCATCAGATTTAGCATCATCATCTTCATGATTTTGAGATGGAACCTCATGGGTAGTATCAGAGGGACCAGGTGCTCTTGTGAGATCTGCAACAATTTCCTTTGCAACCTGTTGTTTCCAAGGTTTAGGATATCCTTGTCTTCCCTTTCCTTGATCAGCTCCTCCATCTCATGGTCTCCCTTTTGATCATAATTTTTCTCAGATTCATCGAATGTCACATGAATGCTCTCTTCGACACATAGAGTTCTTTTGTTAAACACTTTGTAGGCCTTGCTGGTAGAAGAGTATCCTACAAACACACCTTCATCACTCATGGCATCAAACTTACCCAAGTCATCATTTCCATTATTTACTACAAAGCATTTGCACCCAAATGGCTTAAGGTTAGCAATTGAAGGCTTTTTGTCGTTCAACAACTCATAAGGTGTCTTATTTATCATAGATCTGATAAGGCACCTATTTGTAACATAACATGTTGTGTTGATGGCTTCTGCCCAAAAAATCATAGCAAGCCCTGAGTCAATCAGCATAGTCCTTGCAATATCAACCAATGTCATGTTCTTTCTTTCAACCACTCCGTTTGGTTGAGGAGTTCTTGGTACAGAGAAATTGTGATTGATTCCATTTTCAGCACAAAAACTTTCAATTTGAGAATTTTCAAACTCTATGCCATGATCAAACCTGATACTAGCAATCTTGGAGTTGACCTTCAGTTGAACAGCTTTGGCAAAGGTAATCAGAATTCCAGCAGTCTCGTCCTTTTTTGCAAAAACATATTCCAGGTGTACCTGGAGAAGTTATCAACAACTACAAGAATATACTTCTTACCTCCCATGCTTGGAATTCTGACGGGTCCACATAGATCCATGTGGAGAAGCTCCAAAGGTCTGGTTGTGCTCACTCCCTTCTCAGCCTTGAAGGATGATCATGTTTGTTTCCCTCTTGCACAAACATCACAGACTTTATCATTTGAAAATTTCAGTTTTGGTAATCCACGGACCAGGTCCCTTACAACAAGCTTGTTTAGTAAAGAGGAACTTACATGACCTAGTCGTCAATGCCAAAGATTTGCATCGTCAGCTTAAGCACTCAAGCATGAAAGGTTATCCCCTTCAATAGAATCAAGATCAGCAATGTACATATTATTGACTCTTTTTTGCAAACATCACAATTTTCTTGGTTACACAGTTTGTAACAACACACCCATCAGACATGAATTTGACTTTATTTCCCTTGTCGCAAATTTGAGATACGCTTAAGAGATTGAACTTCAGACCATCCACATAGTGTACACTGTCTATGGAGTGATCTATTCTTCTTTCTATCTTGCCAATACCAAGGATAAAACCTTTCTTTCCACCGCCAAATGACACACCACCACCTTGGTATGCTTCCAAAGAGAGGAAGTTTAGAGTGTTTCCAGTCATATGCCTTGAGCATCCACTATCCATGTACCACTGACTGATCCCTCTCTTCTGCACAAGAATCACTTACTAGACTTAGGAACCCACTTCAAATGGAGTTTCCAAAAATTGTCAAAAGGCTTAATGAGAAACCTTCATGTCCATAGGGGTAAAGTATTCTTGCTAAAATGGTAGCCAGGACCAGGTACCCTTTTCTTTTTCTCAACAACTTTTCTTGACTTAAGAAACTTCTCCTGACTTTGTTTTACTCTTATCAGCTTCTTACACTTCTCTTTCATATGACCATTTTTGCCACAGTGGGCACACAGAAGGTTGTTTGAGACTGACACATATTTACTATGTGGATTGTAAGGAGGCTCTATCTGTCTACAACCTAGCCCCTTCCTGTTGTTGAACTGTTGGCTTGCTAAGTTAGTGAGGATCTTAGAAGAGTCAGTCTACTTGAGAGAGTGGTTCAGTTCTTCCTTGATCTTACTTAAGTCCTTCATTAGTTGAGAATTTCTTTCTAGGGAGGCAGTTAACTTAGACTCAGAGGCCTTAAGTTTCTTTTCTAGTTCAACCTCAAAGTTACTGAGTTTTCGCTTCCCACCCTTAGAGGTACCAGGTCCCTCATTGGGTTCTAGACTCTCAGTCTCAAGGATACCTATCCTAACACTCAGTTCAGACATTTAAGAGTTAAGAGCTAAGTTTTCATCCTCACACAGACTCAACATTTCATTTGTCATCAGGTTTTCAGAGGTTAGTTCATCAACAGAGTCAATCAATAGAGCATCAAGTTTTCTCAATCTATTGATAGGAAGAGTATCTAGATCATTTTTGAGATCAAGAAGAGTTACCTCAGTTAGATCCTCTTCATCGTCAGATTTTTCCATTAGAGAAAAAATAGAGTTATAGACCATCTCATTATCTTCTACAGCCATCATTGAGACATCCTCCGAACTGTCTATCTTTTCTTCAGACTCACTTGATGCGTTACCCCACACTGCCAAAGCTTTCTTCACCAGTTGATCAATGTGAACTTTTCTCTAGGCATAGTCTGAGACCTAGTCCCTTCTGCGAGGTCTGAAATCTTGAGTTTCCTGCTTCTGACTGGGACAATCCCTCATAAAGTGACCAGGTTTGCCACATTTATGACAAAGATCATTTGCATTTGTAGCTCTTCTAGTTGAAGCTTTCTTTTGAAAACCTCTATGCTTCTGATGATCTTCTGAAACTTTCTTGTGACATAGGCCATTTCATCATCCTTCTCAGTCACATCATTTTGAGAAGTTTTCAAAGCGATGGATTTCTCCTTCTTTCCTTCCTTCATGGTCATTCCCTGTTGCTTATTAAGTTCATAGGTTTGAAGATTGCCAATCAGCTCATCCATGGCAAGTGTCTTCAAATCTTTTGCTTCAGTTATAGCATTCACCTTGCTTTCCCAAGACTTGGGAAGCACTTTAAGAATCTTTTGAACTTGTTTGCTCAAAGGAATAGGTTCATCAAGACATCTCAGCTCGTTGGTTATAGCAATGAATCTTGAGTTCATCTCGAATATGGTTTCACCTTCCTTCATACAGAAATTCTCGTACTGTGTCATAAGCATATCAACCTTCGACTCCTTCACTTGTGTAATTCCCTCATAAGCAGTTTGAAGATAGTCTCATATCTCATTGGCAGTCTCACAGGCTGAGATTCAGTTGTACTCGTCTGATCCAATTCCACATACTAGAATCTTCTTTGCCTTATAATTCTTCTCTATATTCTTCCTATCAATTCTTCTCTATATTTTTCCTATCAATTATTCTCTATATTCTTCCTATCTGCTTCATTGTACTCTTTTCTGGTTTTGACAACTGTTGTAGTGAGCTCTCCATCTTTCACTTCCTTCGTAGGAATGTATGGTCCATCAAGAATCACATCCCACAACTCAGTGTCTTCAGTAAGGCTGGCAATTGGACAGGACCGGATCAATAGGACCGGTTTTATCGGAATCGGTCCACGTTACCGAATTTAGTTACCAGAATCGGGTCTTATCGGAACCGGTTTTACCGAAAATTTCCAAAGGTTCCGTCCGGTCCCTTAGTTACCGGATAGGAACCGGTTTGGACCGGACCGGAATCGGTTCTTACCGGATCATTGTGTACCGGTAATTTTTTTTATTTTTTTATTAACTTTAATTATTATATAATATTATATTATTAATTAATAAAATTATATTATTAAAAAACTTCAATTTAAAACTTTAAACTTTAAAGTTACTTTAAAGTTTCAAT
>JAJOOR010021457.1:0-22052 GCA_036250505.1 Solanum acaule | reverse complement strand
TGCATGTAATACACTAGAAAAGGATTGCTATTACTAGGATTACTGCGTTATGAGATTATGGGGAACACGTGTACCCTAGTTATTTCTCTTATCTTGATAACAACCAAAGTTGAATTTAATTATTGATTACAATATTAAGTCTTACAATTTGTTTCACACAAGCACAACCCTCCTTTTTATTACCTATTTCTGGAAATAATTTGACTAATTGAATATAATTGTTGGTTAAAAGTAAAGTCTAAACCATTTTCCTCGTGGGATCGATCCCAACCTACAAGTTGGGATCTTTACTTGATAACGATCACTTATGCTTCTGAAAGGAGGTGTAATTTGAGCGTATCAGCTCTCATCAACATCTCCTCAGCAATAATGGCTCCGACATGAATCTCCTCCCAGTCAATAATGGTACCAACTAGGATGACCTTTGGGTGCCAAAGGATTGACTCGTTCTGGGATGACATTATGTTTCTGTTGACGAACTCGAACCAATATCTAGCTCCGATGTTCATATCCTTCTTCTCTATCTTCACTCTGTCAACCATCCATGGAGGGGTAATATCATAAATCAATGGGGTTAACCATCGCTTCAAGGTGTCTAAGTCGTGCTTCATACGCAGATTATACAAGTTGTTGCCCTTTGTGCCGAGGACATCGATTATTTCACCGACATGGCACTACACTTTCTTTCCTCGGACTTCAACTTCATTCAAGGGTTTTCAGATGAGTCCCTCTCTCTTTTTTGGTGAGGCCTTAGCATAGGACTCATAGAAATCTCTAACCTAGGTTGGGACATAAAGAGGTCGAGGCCTTGTGAACCTCTCAAACCTGTGGAACTTGATGGTGTTCCACATAGCGGGGTAGTAACCCTGTCTAGTGTCTAGCATGAAAAGTTGGTAAGTTAGGTATCACCTAAGTAGATAATCACCTAAATAAGTGAATTTCACCATGCAACTTGGTCTGTCTACGGGTGTACGCTTTGCTAACCCTTACCCTTGACCCCAGATTAACTATTCCTTGGTCTGTTCAAGCTATTAAATGAGGGTTGGTAGCCTCAAATCTCCATTGCATAATTCATTTTCTCATTCGTTACCCCCTTGGTCCTCCGAGTAGGAATAAGACAACCTCTAACATGGTCCTTCATTAA
This sequence comes from Solanum acaule, assembly GCA_036250505.1. Lineage (NCBI taxonomy): Eukaryota > Viridiplantae > Streptophyta > Magnoliopsida > Solanales > Solanaceae > Solanum > Solanum acaule. The sequence goes on along the minus strand of JAJOOR010021457.1, from coordinate 20,908 downwards.
AAAGCAAGAAAAGTGAAGAAAAAAAATACATGCATAATCACTATTTAAGAATTACTAGTTATTAGGTCTACTTTATTAATTTCTCATGGTTTTCACAATCCTAGTTGTGAATTACTACTCATGCTTGAGTGATCACAATTCATATTAATTTGGTTAAGATAAATCATGAACTTACAATTAGAGTAGGTGAGTTCCAGAATCTTCAGTTGAAATTGCCAAGTAACAATGGATAAACAAGGATATAATATAAACCAATGATTCAAGAATTAAAATAGAAAAGTGTTTCACAACTTAATTCTATTAAAAAAAGCAAATTGTTAAAACTACAATAAATAAATAAGAGATGATTATTTATAGACATCTAATCCTAAATAAAATAAACTAAAAAACATAGAAAAAATAAGATTCGACACTCTTTTCTATGGCTCGTAGGTGTTTCTACGGATTGTAGACACCTCCCATGGAAGAATATTTCTCAATATATCTCTGGAGTTTTTCTACAAACAGGTCCTACGACTCGTAGAACTTTGCACGGTTCGTCCTACTCAATTGTAGTCCTAGTAATGGAATCCAAAGTTTTTGATGTTTTCTACAACTTGGATCTATAACTTGTAGAAGTTCTTATGGCTCGTAATCCTCTCTCGTGGCTCCATACTTAGATTCAAAAACCTCTAATCCCTTATACGAATCATTCCTACGGCTTATAGAAAAGTTTGTGGCTCGTAGATCGATTCGTAGGACTCCAAACTTCAATTGTTACACTGTAATCTTCAACCAGAACTATCAAAATCTATTTTCCTGTAAAACATAGATAATTTGCCATAAAAATGCTTAAGATACATGTAAAACTCAAGTTTAAAGCATTACAAGCAGCATAAATGCATGGTACATCACTCATGCATACGACATCTGCATATGACATGATTTGAACTAACACCGGGGAAATGTGTAATTGAGACATTTAAATGGTGTTTGTCATGATTTTTACTTATTTTGGGATCTGAGGGAGCGTGTTGTTGATTTTACTCGAGGAAACTTGTAATTTTGTAAGGAAATACATCATTTGTTTGAGGTTTTTGTTCCAAAGAAATATTTACTTATAAACTCATCGCTTTTACTTTCGAGGTCTAATATTTTCGAGGAAAAATACAAATTTTATAAGAGTTTCAGATAGAAAGGAGGTTTACTTTTATACTTCTATGTTAGAGGAAGCACTTTGGGCGTCCCTAGAACCTATTTCAAGTTATATTTTCTTATATTTCATCAGTTGTGAAGTTTAAGGGATCATTCCGAGTGTCTCGATGGATTTCACCAGGCTTTTACTTTTATGCATTGGCTACACGTGCATTGCATCATCTTGCATTATGTGTCTGATTGAGATTTACTTGTTATGGGTGTCAAATGCTCATTATTTATGTCATCTTCACTGTCAATGTTGGCATGTATGTTTCCAGTTATCTATTGAATCATAGTCTTAGCACTATCGTGCCTTTTATATTTGTATAGTCACTATCTAAGATCGGTCGGCCTAAGATGTTTACTGAGTAATCTGTATTTTGGTACCCATACTACACATCAACATCTTTTTTTAATGCAGCACCCACTACGAGCCACCCCGCCGATTCTAGAACTTCCGAGGCCGTTGTTGTTGGATCGTGGTGAGCTCTTGGTGTCCTGAGATTTATTGTTTATTCTCTTTTGTATTATCTATGTATTTTGTATTTTGATTAGAAAGAACTGTTGTACATAGTCCTTTTGGTACTTAGATGCTCTTGTACCGGTGACACCATGTCCGAGTTGGTTCTTGTGTATAGTTTGTCTTTCTTGGTCACTCTTAGGCCGCATCTGTATATTTTACACCTTTATGTATATATCTATATTAAGGCCTCATTTCTTGTCTATTTTTCTTCTCAATAATTTTATTTTAGATTGTTCATTTTTATTACTCGTAGTTGAATTTTGGCTTGCCTACTGTGGGTTTATGGTTGGCGCCATCATGGCTCGATTTTGGATCGTGACAATAATGTGTAAGATATTCACAACAGTAAGCAATAATATTGTGATTAATTTGTATTTAAAATATGAAAAAAATCACCAAGTATAGCACTAATTTTTGTCTAAAGTTTGATACAAAGATTCATAGTTACGTGCTCTAATTATTTGAACTATGCTCCACACTCTCTTCACTGAATCACAAATTTTATCATCGATAAACTACATAACAAATAAATTTTATACATTTATAATGTTGTTTAATTTGTCTATGTTAAACGTAAGATATTCACAAGTTCAAGTGATGTTGTTATTGCACCTTTCCATTTCAACATACAAAAATTCATGGAGTACAATTGTAATTTGTGACTAGAGGTCTTCTTTTGTGATGGCAATATCAAACATAGTTTCCTCATTAATCTTTTTCATGATGCATTCAAATAGTTCTCAAACTTATACTATGTGAATGGTAACAATTCAACGTAAAAAATGAAGCGTCCACAACCTTCAAATCCTGGATCCACCACCGAGTATAATATGCAATAGTGAAAAAGGTATACGAATATCCAAGTCCATTAAGGAAGAATACACTTTCACACTCTTTTTCTTCTTCTTCTTTTCTTGTTTCTCAGTTTTCCCCCATTGAATAGAGTGTATTGAACATTATTGACACACATGATAGCTTAATTTGAAGCATGAACTTAAGCATCTTAGCTTAGATTTCCACTTGTAGCATACTTATCAATTTGAGTGACATCAAGTATTTTGTCCATTCCACTAGGCAAGAGAAACCTAATTAAACATAAGAAATGTGTGATCATTCAAACTGTTAAACGATAAACCAAAAAGATGTTATCTCCTGTATTGAGATTAGCAAACCAAAAATAATAAAAGATGAAAAGAAAACACAAAGAACTATGTCCACAGAACCCACTGTGTGTCCTTAAGAAATTTAATCCCCTCAAGTACCCGAAGTTGCAGATTAAATCCTCCCAAGATAAAACGAATCAACCATTAAAGAGGTAGCGGTAAAACCCAACAAAAGAAAATAAGGTAGCACAAAAGAACGTACCGGTCTCTTAGAACTTTTGCCATGTATTGGCATCCACCAGGAACTGTGGATTGCATATTAACAGCAATATTTGGATTGTGGATACTTTGTCGAAGGTGAACCAATCCATGTTCCTCATTTCCTTCTGATGAAACTTTGGCCCTGATTATAAGTCAACATTTCCTTAGGTAATGTCCAATACTTTAAAGTATATTGTAAATTTTTGTCTTATAATTTATGAGATTAATTATTACCTATACATATAAGCATCAATTGCAGTTGGATCATCATTAGTGTCAACAAGACAACCATCACTTACCCAACAATCTCCACAAGCATCAAGTTCCCATCCTGGTAAACTTCCTTGCTAAAAGGTGAAGAGCACACATTTGCTTAATATAGTAAATAAAAGTATGCGCGCTCCATATAACAACTTTTAGATGAGATGTACTTTAATATGCATGGTATGAGAGCATACAAAAGACCTGAGTCAAATCTCATTGTCGTCCATTATCAAATGAAGAATCAAATATATATACTCTCTAACAATTTAAACTTTTTTTTAGATGAGTAAGGTTACACACGTCAACATCTGAGTTAGACAACTTTAAGTTTTTTTTTATATATGATGAAAGAAAGGAAGTTATATAGAAATTCTTTCCCAATCAATTATGTGATATGAAAGCGTTCACATTCTTTCACCAACTAATCAAAAATATACCTCAATATAGGTTCTGAATGCTTCAATGGCTTCAAATGCTTTGGCCTTAGCATATCTAGGCTCAGAAAGGACAACCATTCTAAGTTCTGCCGACTCTAATGGCTCGTCAAGATCTTTTATGAGACTACCAATGCCTTTTTCTGATCCCTCAAGCTTCATTCTTACCATTTCAATGATAATTTTCGCAACCATGTAAGCACCTAGAAATAAAAAAGGAACCATGAAAGTATACTTAAAAGGGAAAAAGGACAAATATATCCCTGAATTATCATAAATGGTATGCAGATACTTTCCATCATACTTTTGGAACATTGGTATCCCTGACGTCCAAAAACTAGAACATATATACCCTTTATACTAACGGACATACACGTGTCATAATTTTATCCGCTGACCCGATGGATAAGATTGCACCACGTATCCCTATTTAGTCTTCCGTTAGAGTGAATGGTATATAGGTTCTAGTTTTGGACGGAAGGGGCACCAATGTTCCAAAAGTATGACGGAGGGTATTTGTATACCATTTACGATAGTTTGGGGTATATTTATCCTTTGTCCCTACTTAAAATAATTGAAAATTAGAAAGTAGTTAATTTTTACCATCATCAAGAAAGTGATTTTCTTTCAAAGCACCATGGCCACTAGTTTCCATCATGAGATGTGTTTCAACACCATCCTTGTTAAGATTGACACCTTTGTCAATGACATTCCTATAACCAACTCGATACAAGCAATGTTGGCCTCCTTTATTTGTAATAAATTTAGTTAAGGCCATACTTGTACGAGCATCAGTGACAATAGTGGTACCAGGATGTTCCTTGAGAACAATTGCAGACATTAGTGCAATGAGCCTGTCACCATTGATAGGATTTCCTTCACTATCTACTACACCACTACGATCAACATCTGTATCAAAAACAATACCGAGATCAGCATTGTTTTCAAGCACAGCGGCTCTTGTTAAGGACATGGCTAATTTGTCCTCTGGGTTAGGGATGTGGTTAGGGAACATTCCATCTGGATTTAGGTGGAGAGATCCAAATGTGTCTGCACCAAGCTTGTCTAACACATCCCATGTAAAGAACCCTCCTGATCCATTTCCAGCATTTACAATTATCTGCATTTTCAACCTTTCATCACATAAATAATAGAAAAACCAATTTCACTAGCCACAAATAATGATACAAGTATCTGCATTTTCAACCCTAAAGCTAGCTCATGAAGGGAGGTTTGTCTAAGTCCATATAAAGGGACCAGATTCTTATCTCTTTACCGATGTGGGAAATCTTAACACCGCACGCCCAGACCTCAACTTGAGGGTGAACACTTCTAAATAAGGGCCCCATCATTGGTGGAATAACAAATCAAGATGAGTCTGACTCTGATACTATGTAAAAATATAGCACATAGGCCTAACTCAATCCCAAAAGCTAGCTAATGAAGAGAGGTTTGTCTATATAAGGAGATCAAATTTCCGTCCATCTACCGAAGTGGGATATCTTAACAGTAGTACTATTGTACACTCCTTAAAATTAATCAAGCCAGTAAATTGAACCAGATCACATTTGAGTAAAGTGAGAATAAAGCTTGATCTAACACATCCCATGTAAAACTTCCTCCTGATCCATTTCCAACATTAACAATTATCTGCATTTTCAATCTTTGATCACATATATATACTAATTTTTTGACACGTGCGTTGCACGTGATTACCAATTCAAAAAATATATGTTATAGTAAATAGTATTACCTATTTAGGCGAAGAGCTTAGCACAAAATAATATTGCAGATTCTTTTGTGAATATTCAATGTGGATTATCATTTATATCTTTATTCACGCGAACCTACATGAAGATCGTCAATGAAAATTCTTATTAGTTAAATACAATAATGTATATATTTATTTCAATTTGATGAAGTTCAATCATGTAAGTAGTCGTATCTCACTAATATTACGTTATAGATGATATTTGTTGTGTATTTTTCTTGTCATCTAACCAGATGTGCTTTGAACGTATATTCCACGTTAAACTCTTTAGATGCCATATGAACATGTGAAGAGAACAACTATATTTTATCTTTTAGAACTATTTTTTGTATATTAATTTTTATTTTATCAGTTACAACATAAAAGATGACGTTCTTGTTGCTGGCTCTCATACTTGACTTCTCGATTGATTGTGTAAATAAATCAAAGATAGTTATCTGACTGTCCATAGTTAACTGAGAAAGATTTTCTTTTTTTTTACCAGAAAGACTAAAATTAAAATTAAAGAATATATTCTATGTGTGAAATCATATATATAATCACCTATTCATCTTACACCCAATAAAGATATAATTCATATACTTGTAAATTATTTCAATTTATTCAACCAAGTATGATTCGTCAAAGGAAAAATAACAACAGCATGTTATCACATATATAGGGGCAGTGTAATAATATGAAAAATTATTGGTCAAAAGTTAATATAAGGAAAGATGAAAGATGAAAGATACAAATATAATTAATGTAACTATGGAATTCATAATATTATACCTAATAATGTAAAAAAATGTGAACAACGTTTGCAATAATTAGTAATAACTAAGAGAATTTATAATGTTTTAGCTGAAGAATTAACGTGCAATAGCTGAATTTCTAATAAATTTTATACGTACATAAATAAATATGACTTTTAATTAATGTTACTATTTTTTTTAGTTATTAGATTTTAATTTAGTGTAGGGACTAAATGTAAATATTTATTCCATATTACTGAATACAGAATTTATTTTGTAAATAATTAATTTTTAATGATTCATATATATTCACATTTGTTGTGAGTGTTTTTTCTTTTAAAATAAAAATAACTCGAAATATTTTAAAATAATATATTTTGAAGTTAGAAGACCTTGTTAACTTGATAATATATTTGTGACATATATAATACTTTAATTTAAATAAAAATACCTACCCAAATACAAATATATATTTGCATTAATGAAAATATTTATCTTATAAAATTAGCTATCAAATAAAAAAATAATTATTAAATTAATACAAACTTCAACTTGCGTTATTACAAGTCATATGAACTTCTCTTCGTAAAAAATACTTAAATATCAAGAAATAGTAAATAAGTAAAACAAAAGGGCAATGTTTATATAGTAATAACTATTTTGAAGCAAATTTCTTGACAATCTTAATCACATAAGTAGCATTGATAAATAAATTCATTCTTTTGTCTTGAGCATTAAAAAATAACAAATCATGAAAATTCATTAAATTTTTGAAAAAAATATTCAGAAACATATATTACATCACAAGAGAAATTGTTAACAAAAACAAATGAAATTAGACTACATCATGTTAACTTCATATATTGGAACATTACATACTAATGTATATATTAAAAAAAAATATAAATATTTTATAATTAAAATTATTTTCCTCAAGTACTCGAATTTATGGAATATACCCTATTAGGATAGAATGATTTACTTCATCAGAATAGTGCCCCATAATCCGCTAAACTTCGAACTCACTCGACGTCAATAAATCAAACAAAAAAATTCTAAATGCAAGAAGAAGAAGAGTAGAAGATTTTTAAAAAAAAATTGTGGTTGAAAAATGAGAGGAAGCTCCTCTATTTATAGTCAACAAAGAGTAGTATGACCAAGTGTTTTTTGTGTCTTATCTGAAAAGTCATGACCTTTTCGAGAAGTCACAACCCTTTAGAAAAGTCAAAACTTATTGAAAAAGTCACAATTCATTGGAAAAGTCACAACTCATCGAAAAATCACAACCCTTTGGAAAAAGTCACAACTTATCGGAAAAGTCACAACTCATCAAAAAATCCACAACCTAAGTTAGGGATATTATAGTAATTTAACATTCAAGTTAGGAGTTCATACTTTTAAAATAATATATAATATAAATATATATATATATATATATATATATACTTTATGATTTTTGTAAAGAGACAACAACAGGTTTTGCAAAATGAAAAAGGTTTGACTGTTTGCGAGATTTGAGAATTAATATTTAACGGTAAAAGAATTAAAAAATAGTAAAAGGGGAATGAAAAAAGTTGAAGTATAGAAATAATAATGTGAGTTCATGTTAGTTATTGGGATATAAATGAAGCAACAAACTAGATAGCCACATAAGAAAGGATATTACAATTACCTAAAATCTATTTCAATCATCACAACAATTTCCACATTAAAAGATAAAAAAATTATTATATTTTCTACCAAAAAAATTCTTTCCAAATTTAGATATTGGGCCCCAAAACAAGCCATTGTTTAATTCCTTATAGTCTAGCTGGACCTAGTAGTGGTCAGGTGAAGTTGCAACCACATACAAAGATGCTTTTGAAGTATTTAATACTCCCATGTTCCTAAATACTTGTCCACTTTTGAATTGACACACTTATTAAGAAATTAATATAAACATAGTGAGTTTATCATTTTATCCCTATTAATTATGAAGTAGGTGAATTAAAAACTTAAGATTTTCAAAAGTTTTACCTTTTTTAAAGTAATTAATTGAGGGCATAATAGGTAAAAAAAATTGTCCTTTCTTAATTTGTCAAAATGGACAAGTAATTAGGGACAACTATTAAAACATAAATATACAAGTAATTAGAGACAAGGGAGTACTTTAGTAACAAAGTTGGAAAAGATTCTAGGAAATCAACTTACATCAATAAGATCTAACCAAGGAACAGAGTTTGAAAATACAAAATTAATACTATAATATTGTACCACTCATGATTCTGATCAAACTTCTTTATACCTAGGGCTCCATAGTAAAATAAAGTGGCTGAAAGGAAAAATAGGATCTTTGAATACATAGCTATAATCATAATGATTTCTATCAATCCAGCTAGTCATTAATGGGTTGAAGCTATAACTCTGCATGTTACATAATTTAATAGATGCATGACTTGACCACTTCTGGAAAAAAATTCCTATGATTTATTCAAATGTACAAAGCCAAGTATAAGTCATTAGATTCTTTGGATGTAAGGGGTATTATAGGATGTATTATTAATACCTTCTATTTGGAGGTATTAGTAATACATAGGATATAATAACATGGGATAAGTCTATGTAAAGACAAAAATATCTCTCAAATCATTTTGTTTATTTTATGTTTTACATTTGTACTAGTAAATTTATTTATAAATTAGCTTGCAAATTATTTAGAGAGAGTTGTTTGTTACTAAATAAATCCAATACAAATTAATACAATATATATATATATATATTATTTTATTTTTATTTTGAACAATTTATAAAATTGCATACATATTAAAACTACAACTTGTAATTTTTTATGTATAAATGTAGATGATTTATTCAATTTTACTATTGTTTACTGCCTTTTCAATTTTTAAAGTGATATATAATTTATCTTTTTTAAATTGAAAATTGACATTTTGTAAGTGAACAATTTGCTAAGATGATAATTATTTATCCTCAAATAATTTAAGTGGAAAAAAAGACAAACATGACAACAAAATTGTTCTTCTCATAGCTAGTTAGAAGGCCATAAAAAAATAATATTGTCCAGCAATTATTTACCTTAACTCAATTACATAATAATTCAAGGGTATAATTGGAAAGAAGTTTTTTATAAAGTTTTAATCCAAACACAAGATGAAGTGGGAAATAATGAACCAAACACTTGATAAAAATAAACCCTGCATTACTAATCTCTGCATACTAATCCCTGCATTATTAGTCTTTGTACCAAACGACCCCTAAATGTTTTATTCATAATAATGAAAAGGAATCTCTAGAAAAAATTGATGTCAAGAGTAATGGAGAAGTATTTTTGGGCTACTCACAAGTCACAAGTAAAGCTTGTAGGGTATTTAACAAAAGATTATGGGTGTGTTTGGTATGAAAGAAAATATTTTCTGAAAAATGTTTTTCAATTTTTTCATGTTTGGTTGTTTTAAATGTTTTGAAAAATGTTTTTTAAGTCAACTCATTTTCTTCAAATTTAAGGAAACCGACTTCCCTTCAAAAATTAAAGAAAACATTTTCCAAAAGTACTTTACTTCATCCTTAAATTACAATAATTTTTTCTTACCCTACCCCATACTCAACCCTCCCCATCCAAAAAAAATAAATTAAATTTATAAATTTTCTTATTTTTTAAATTTCAAATATTTTTTAACCCCTACCCTTACCCCCAAACCAAACCCCCTCCTCAAAACAATTAAAAAAATTAAAAATTTATTTTTGAAAAATATTTCAAATTTTAAGATTTTTTTTCCTCAACAACCCTTGCCACCCATTTTTAAAATTTCATTTTTTACCCTACTCCATACCTTGACACCACGACCCACCCCCACCCCCTCGTCAATTTTTTAAAAAAAATCATTTTTACAATATATTTCAAATTTAAAAAATTTCATTTTTACGTCACCCTCTACCCCTACCCCGCCCCTAGGCCACCCCCGTCAATTTAAAAAAAAATTGATATTAAAAAATATTTCAAATTTAGAAAAATTCATGTTTACACCGTGATAGCAACATATTAGCGATGAACTATTAAATATTTTCTTTTAGTTAAGAGTGATAGCAACATATTAGCGTTACATTCATGAATATAATTTTTTCTTTCATTTATTTGACTTATGATTTTATTTTATTTTATTTTATTTTTTATATTGTTTTTGAGATCCAGAACAAACGACTGGAAGACTGGCTTTTCAAGCCAATTCTGGGAAAAGTAATATATATATATATATACCGAATTTTAAGATTTCGATACATAATTTTTCATGTTAAAAAAATATTTTTATATTAAATTGATGTCCATAGAGTTTTGTAAATGTCAATTTTAGTAATGAAGCAAAATAGCAATTGAAAAAAGTCCCCATGACTAACATAACATTTTCTCACCTCATGACCTGACCTCCTAATAAGGGTTGATGTTTAGTTTCACTCCATGGCTAAGTATTTGAAGACCACCCATTTTTAAACTAAGTCATATATAATTGGGTGTAACTTGGTGTTTTTTTTTTTATATATAGGTAAGTTATACTTTAGTTGTGTAATGAAATATGTAGTATATTTTAATTTTATGGTGGACTAGGCAGTAATAAAAAGGAGGTGAAAGAGTTAGAAAGTCCAAAAAAAAGGATATGAATTAAGTTTTATGGTCACTATTGTCCTCATGTAGTTAGATAAGGTTTGTGTGAGGGACATGCAATAAAACAAAAGATATAAGTAAAATAGAGAAGAACCTGAAATCCTTTGAGGGGAGTGTCATAATGGTTAGGATGGTTCACTCTTTCTTTTATAATATCTCGTAGATGCTTCGCGTAACTGCTCATGAAATCTACCTTAGTCGGACGCGTCGGTAGTGTCGTTGACACTTTTGTGAACCTATTTGCATATTTACGAGCTGCTTCTTCACATATTTCCTCCACTTCCACTGACGTTAAACCTCCTTTTTTTGTGAAGAATTTAAGACCATTTCGAGTGTAGGGTAAGTGAGAAGCAGTCATCTGCATCCAAGTAAGAAAATATTTTTTAATCTTGTGGTCTTAAAAAAGTCAGTTGGAATCAAAGAGTTATCAAATGTCATTTCTTAAGTCCATTTAATATAGAGAAATATGCACTTCCTTCTTTTAATTTTTTTTAAAGGGAATGAAATGTCCATTGTGGTCATGAAGTAAAAATAAATAATGAGAGTAATTCTTCTACGTACCATTATTGAGGCATCATATTGACATGGAGGAAGAATAGTGCTCATGAAGCATGCTGGTGTTGTTGCAAGTCCCATGTCAAAGACCATGCAACCAGCCCTAGAAAGCCCAGAAAATACAGCAACACTCAATGTATTACCCGAAATTCGAGGGTCTTTTCCAAGAGAAACCATAACAACTTTCTCCTTATTGTTCAACCCTTTAATCACCCATTCACCAAAGCTTTCTGCTATTGCCTCAACAGCAGGTGGTGTAAGATCTACACTTCTACCTTTCTCACCTTGCAAGGCCACACCACGAACATCCGATCCATTTTGTAGCCTTCTAATCTTATCCATTTCTTCATCCACATTGTATATCTTTGTACTACTACTACAACACTCTACTCTAAGAGAAGAAATCGACGTTTTTGACGAGGAAATATGCAACTTTGGTTTCTTTATAATTGGTACACAAGGGAAATTGGTTATTGAAGAATTAATGGTTTGCAAAGAAGAAAAAGTGGATGCCATTGCTATAGCTTGATTTTTAGACAAGAAGCTTGGTGGGATAAGAAGCTTGGAGGGAAAATATCTTTCTACAACCTTCCAAATTGACTGATATTTTTCTTGTTTTATTCAAGGCATATCCTCTGGTTCAGGAAGAGCATCTGCCTTTTGAAATTGAACCACAATTTGTTCCTTTTACTCAGAAAATTAGGCACCAAGTACAATTGAAACAACTCTGGCCTTACAAGAAATACTAGTCCTGGACGCCTGTGAAACGTATGAATTACTGTCAAAATCACATTTTAATCAGTATCATAAGCTATTCAAACAAAAAATATAATTTAAAATCAATGAACAATCAATGTATTCAAATAACTTCTTTATTGTATGTCAAATGATTAGACATTTGATGAACCTGCAAAATTTAGTTTGGTAATTAAAATAATGAGTTACATTTTTATGTTATCAGGTCCAAACATATGATCTATTAGTATGTGCAAAAATGAATAACAAAAATGATTAATGGTTCTCATTTAAATGCACAATAAGAAAATTTCTACATATACCTTAAATTGATATCTATACTTCAAGTCCAACCACCCATACAATTTTAAATGCTTCATGGAAGAAAAATTCTATAATGGAGAACGAAAGCAAGAACAAAAGTTGAGAATATTGCAAAGAAAGTCCTCATACTCTGAAAAGAAAACTTTGTTATTGTTAGAGAAAACATATCAACATAAGACTATTCACTATTTAATACTACACATGTATAAAATTTATTCTCTTTTTTTCTGCTGCTATTTTTTCTTCTTGATTATCAATTTTCAGCATTTTTTTTGGTTATCCTCACTTGCAAGTTCTTACTCTCTTATCTTCTCATGTTGAATTGTGCAATTTCCTTAATTCGATTTCCTATTGTGAGCTTCCATCTTTGTAAGTTGATTTTTAAATATCATTAGGAAATGACCCTTTAAATTCAAATTTTAATTTTGAAATTGGTTTCTACATTAAGGTGATGAATGACTTTCCATATCATAACTTTTCAAATTCTTCCATTATGACATTTATGATTACGATTAAAAGCAATATCAATTGTTCATTTATCAAGAAACTGATAATTTAATTATTAAAGGGTTTAAGGACTTCAAATTCTACCATTATGTAATTAAAATATTTATATTTAATCAAATTTTAATTTAGTAGAGGGGCAAAATGGTAATTCAACTTTCCACTTTGGAGCTTCCCACTTATAATAATATATGATAATATGATAAAAGGAGAATATTTTCTTTAGAGAATGCTCAAGTTTTATATAGGCTACTTACGACCGCTTGAGATGATTACAATCATCAACTACATCTCTATTTATATTACTCAAAATATAAAATGAAAAGTCTTGCACAAATAACTAGATACATGTATCATAATTTACTAGATACATACATGTATCACAAAATCCTAAAAGACTTCTTGAAAAACTAAGAGACAATATTGGAAGATTAAAAATCAAAGGTGTGAATGCACCTTAATGCATTTGCTTGACAACTCAATGCGTTCTCGAAGATAGCAATTTTTTTCTCTAGGAAGTGCTTTGGTGAAGATGTCAACAAGTTGTTCTCTTGTCTAGCAATAATGCAACTGGATTTCATCTTTGTCTTGTGCTTCTCGAATAAAATGATACTTGATGGAAATACGCTTAGATCTTTCATGGTTGACTGGATTCTTGGCAATGGCAATCGCTGATTTGTTATCTCAATACAAAACAATCCCTCTTTTTTTAATTTTCACCAATGTCTTCAAAAATTCTCCTAAGCAAATAGCTTGATAAGTAGCCTTAGCTGTTGAGATATATTCTGCTTCGGCAATGGATTGAGCAACAACACTTTGCTTTTTGGATAACCAAGAACAAATACTTGAACCAAATAAAAAAGCATAATCAGAATTACTCTTCATGTCATCTATACTTCAAGCCCTATCACTATCAGAATAACCAATTAAGTCCAAATCTCCACCAATTTTGTACATTATCCCATAATTCATTGTTTCTTGCAAGTAGTGTAGATTGCGCTTTGCAGTTTTAAAATACACTTGGCTTGGTTCTTGCATGAATCTGGATAATAAACTAGCAGCAAACATAATGTCAAGTCTTGTTGAAGTAAGATCTAACAGGCTTCCAATCAAACTCCTGTAAAGTGAGCTATTAGTTTTCTTTGCTCCATCATCTTTTATGAACTTCTCATTTGCTACTAATGGTATGTCCATAGACCTACAATCCATCATTTTAAATTTTTGAAGAATACTTTTAGTATACTTATTTTGAGAAATAAAAATGTCTTCTTTCACTTGAGAAACTTTGATGCCCAAGAAATAATGTAGCAACCCAAGATCACTCATTTCATAGGTTTGCATCATATTTTTCTTGAATTTCTGCATCATCTTCACATCATTTTCTTTAAAGAGTATATCAAACACATAGAGATAAACAATGATAATGCTAACATGTTCTTTCTTTACATACAAAGTAGCTTCGTTTTTACTTCTCTACTTCTCTGAAAATTATTTTTCAGAAAGCATGAATCAATTTCATTGTATCAGGCTCTTGGAGATTATTTCAGCCCATAAAGAGCTTTTTCAGCCTATACATATTCTCTTCTCCCCCATGAATAAAAAATCCTTGAGGTTGCTCAGCATAAATCTATTCATCAAGTTTTCCATTAAGAAATGCAGATTTAACATCAAGTTGAAAAATCTTCCATTTCTTTTGTGCAACAACATCAATCACAATTCTAATTGTTTCAAGACGAGGAAATGGAGAGAAAGTTTCATAAAATTCAATACCTGGTTTTTGCATGAAACCTCTAGCAACCAACCTTGCTTTGTGTTTTTCAATATTTCCTTCCTGATTGAGTTTGGTTTTTGTAAATTTATTTTAGACTTACAGTTTCTCTTTCTTTGGGTATAGAAACAAGCTCCCAAGTATTATTTTTCTCAATCATTCAAATTTCTTCTGTCATGGATTTCTTCCAAACATCATGCTTTATTGCCTTGTAATTTTTTGGCTCAACACCAAAAAAGTTACATCTCTGATAAATGTTACTCAACATTTTTGTTCCTCTTGGAGGCAGTTCTTCATCATCTGAATTTGAGATTTCTCCCCCTTGAGGAACATCTTCTTCTTCCTCATCCTCTTCTTGATTTGACACATCAAAAGATATGATCTCTACCTTTTTATTCTTCAAATTTCATTATGTTTTTCATCAAAAATGACATCTCTACTAACAACAAGTTTGTTAGTTTTGATATCGAGAAGCCTATCGCCTTTTGTCACATCACTATAACCAAGAAATATACATTTCTGACTTTTTTCATTCAATTTTTTTCTCTGCAGGTATATGAGCATAACAAATACACCCAAAAAATTTAAATGACTTACAAAAAGTTTCATTCCACTCCAAACTTCAACTGGTGTCTTGTACTTCAATGCCTTTGTCAAGCACCTATTGAGGATGTACACCGTTGTATGTACTGCTTCTGCCCAAAAATATTTTGGTAGCCCTTTCTCATTCATCATAGTTCTGACTATTTCAACAATTGCTCTATTTCTTCTTTTAGATACACCATTTTGTTGAGGAGTGTACCCCATTCTATGTTGCTTCTGAATGTCTTCATTTTTGCAATATTCTTTAAATTTTTTGTTTTGTATATTCACCTCTTCTATAAGTGCAAATGGTTTTGATGCTGCAACTTGTTGCTCCCAATTGCACACGCAAGTATATGTGGTCGCGCAAGTAATATAGTGGCACTTAAAAGAACTGGATTATCGAACCCAAAGGACTTGTCAATTAACTATTTTTACTAAATTATACTACTCTTATTATTTATTTATGAGTGTCAAAAAAGTTTGAATTTTATTTGTAAAGAAAAGAATGCAGGAATGAAATAATAAAATTTATTACAGTGATTTAGAAAATTAAAGGGCAACAACATATATCGGATTTCATGTATCGTATTTTAGGCAATGAACTAATTTTAGTTATCAAGTTATTGATTTACAGGGTTAATTGTATGAGTCGGGTCTCTCGACCTCTAGTCGCCTACTCCAATTAGTTGTCTAACTATATCGTTGAGTGGGGATGGTGATGCTTATCGTGACCAAGGACACTAACCTACAGTATGAGTGTCTACGATCGTCGATAGTATAGTAACCCAACTAAAGGTTGGGGTCGTGTCCCAAGGTAGTGGTTTTGAGAATTGATAGAAAAATAAAATTACGTTCTAACTAGTCGTAGCTAAAGATATTGACGAACAAAAACATAGTAGATTAAAGGGGGTGACACGAAAGTGTCAAATATCAAATGGGGGTTTTGTCACAAGTAGTAAAAAAACAAAAAAAATAACAAGAAAATCAAGTATGGGGAGAAGTTCTTGGGGTGTGACTGCAATACAAGCTGAGATAAATCGTTGGGTACATGCTTTCGATAGGAAATTTGCAAAATAATAGTGACTAGGCTAAGCTTTAAATGGAAATAAGATCCCTCTCGGGCAACTTACCCCGTTTCAAATGGGTTCCTCTCGGACACCCATCTACCGCATGAAGACCAGCCTACGCCTTACCCCACTCACTCTCTCGAGCTGAGTGTTAGGATATGGGACTAGGGCTCACCCTCTCGGGCTGAACCTCATGTCGACCCACTCCTTAGGCCATCAATCTAGTGGTCTTGGTTTCGCAACCTCCCTCTCGGGCAAGCCGAAAACACATGGGTGGTTTTGTATTTGCAACTATAAACCCATTGAATTAAACCACAACCACTAGGTGAAATCGCCATTAAAATACATCTAGCCTATTAGCAAGCAAGACCCAACAACAATATCAACACATATTTGCTAAATCACACCCCAAGAATGGGGGTTTTTAGCCACACATCAAGAAATAACAAAATACACCTAAAATGATACTAAAATCAAATGGGTATAAGAAATTAAACCTTGATTTAAGCAAAGGAAGAAGAATGGAGAAGACCCACTTCCAACTTGGGAAAGATGAAATCCTTCTCTCTTCAAGTCTCCCACAAAACCCTCTCCAAACTTGAGAGAAAAATATCTAAAAAGTACTATTCTATTGTGAACGATATAAAAATGGTTCGGAACTACTAAAATTAATAACAAGTTTAGTATTTATAGTCATTAGAAATTAGTGCTGGCGGATAGCTCGGCAAAATTAGTTGAGTTCGTCGAGTGATTAGGCGACTCACCCATCTTTTCTCTCATCGCCGTTTAGTGCTTACCTTTAACGTCTTCACGTTCTGGACCGTTGGGCGGTATAGTACTGCTTCGCGGAACTATTTGACGAAGCGCCGACTGCTTCTCTCATTGCCTTCTTGATCCTCTTCCTTTAGGGGATTCACATACTGGAACAAAGGGTGGAGTCTGTTCTTTCGGCAAATCGCCAAAGATGTTTGGCGATGCTCAGGCATCAGTTTCTTCGTTCTTTCCAGCCTTTTTGTTCCTTTTTGCGCCTCAGTGTCCATGCTTCTACTAAAACTTCAAATACCTGAAACTTAAGAGTTTTCATTAGATATTGAGACAAAATAAGCATTCGAGGACACTATTTCTATCAAAATAAAGCCCTAAATGAGTCCAAATTGTGGACTCATCAGATAGCAGGCCTAATTGGCGAGCATTTATATTTCATCATGTTTCGTAACCGAGCAAGTTGTTCGTCCAGCCGTCCCTCCTGAACACACATCAACTCAATGGATGATCGAGCTTTCTATATTCTCTGGCCTATCTACCCTCTCCTCTCTCGATTTTAAGAATAAACAATATATTTATTTCTATGGTGATCAAGCATGAAATACTAAAACAAGAATATAAAAGTAACTTATAATGATAACCAAGAATTAATTCAAAACCTTCAATATTCAACAATCAATCCATAGCTACAGCCCCAGAACTAGGTTGTTTAATCACTAATCTCTAAGAAAAGAAAGAAGAAAAGAACCCTAAAAAGTATTGACAATTTTTTCATACAAAGTACCTTCCCATAATTATTATTTTTATAGACTATTTATAGATGTAGAAAATCCTCAATAAAATAACTGAGTCCAAATCAAATTAGGAACCCAAAACCGAACAGAATTGGATTTGCCAATTGTACGCGTGAACTGTGACCGCCTCAGTGTTGCACGATTTCAACAATATGAAGGTGTATTCCACTGCTGCCACGTGGAAACATCCTCTTTTCCTATTTGAACTTTGCAACTTTATATTTTATATATTATTATATTGAATTTAATTCATTAAGTTGTTTGCTTGATTTCTTTCTTCAACCTTCAATCTTCCATCTTTAATTTGTTTTAGCTCCAAACTTCTCCATCTTTACACCAATTTAGATCCTACAAATAAAATATACTATTACGTACAATCCATAAAACTCATGCTTAAAAGGGACAAATATAAATATTAAATGTGAGGCAAATAATGATAAAAATATATGTTTTTGACCTCACATCACAGTCGTTTTGCTTCTCAACAAAGGCTTTAAATTTCTTGAACGTAGCAAATGTTTCTAATTGTTTTTTCAAGAAATAAACCCAAGTCATTCTTGAAAAATCATCAATAAAGATAAGGAAATACCTTTGATCACCTAGAGTTGGATTCTTCAGTGGTCCGCAATTGTTGATATGGATTAGTTTCAAAAGTACACTTGCTCTCCAAGATATCCCTTTTGAAAAAGATTTTCTATGTTCCTTTCCCATTATACAACTTTCACATGGATCCACCTCAGTATGTATCTCAGTAAGGCCTTGCACCATGTCTTTTTGCTTGACAAGCTTCAAACCATGAAAATTTAAGTGACAAAATCTTTTGTACCAAATCCATGAATCATCTACAACTTCATTTTTGAATGCATTGTAATGAAATTGTAAAGGAAGGTTTCTTTTTATCATCCTTACTTCAACAATGACTTGATTTGACTCAATTTTATCATAAATCTTGTAATAATTATCTATAAACACAAGTGAATAACCATTTTCCATGAGTTGACCAACACTAAGCAAATTTTCTATCAAGTCAGAAACATAAAGAACATCATGAATTTACTTTCCGTTCCCTTTTATGTTGATCGAAATTGTTACCTTTTGCATTAACTAAGGCTCCGTTCCCCATTCTCATGTTAGTAGTGATGCTACTATTAATTGAGAGGAAAGTTTTTTCATCTCTAGTCATGTGATTGCTACAACCGCTATTAATATACCATTCATTTTTTTTTTTGCTGAAGCATTAGATTGAGAATCAAAGAAAATGTTTTCTTCCTTTTCTTCCTCCTTGCCTTCACAAAAATTTGCTTGCTCTTGTTGCTTGTGCTAGCAATCCTTCTCAATATGGCCAATTTTTTTACAAAAGTAGCATTTAGTCTTGCCTGTGTGCCAACATTTTTCTGCATTGTGATTACGTACTCATTTTGCAAATTTTATAAAAAAACTAGTAATTTTCTCACTTTTTTCTTCAACATTCTTAGAAGAACATCACGATCCTGCTTTTTTTTTTGAATTGTACTTCTTCTTTTGTTGATTTTTTGAGAAATTTTGAGAATTCTCATTGGGTTTGGACTGGAACGTCGTCTCTTTGGATTAATCTTCATGAAAAAATCTTCGCTTCTCATGTGCACGAAATGATTCAACTAGCTCTTTGAAGGAAAACTTTGAAAGATCTTTCGTCTCCTCAGTGATAGAAACAATATACACTACAAGAAAAAGGGTTATTAGGGACCAACATATTGCGACTAGATAACAATCTGGTCTCTAAAAGCATACTTGTTTGGACCAGATTTTCTTTTGGTCCCTAATTCTCAATTTTGTGCTATCAAATGACGAAGAGACTAATTGTGGTCCTTAAAGTGATCAATAACTAGTCCTTAATGCTCAAGTTTTAGTGGGAGAGACCCCACTTAATTTTAATTCTTTTAAAAGAACGGTAGAAAAAATAATACTAAATTAGAAAAACTACAATAAAACAAAGCCCATCCTCAAAACCTAACCCATCTAACAAAATCGCTAATTTCACTGGTGCTCATTGGAGCCTCTCCTTACGCCATTGTCTAGCACTATTTCTTCTTCTACTCCTGCTTGTCGTCTTCTTAGACTTAAATGGAGTCAAAGGTTCGATTAATACTCTACTATTACTTTTTCTTCTCTCTTCTTTCTGAAAAGGTTCGTAGTTGGGTTTGAAATTAGGTAAAATCTGAAACTTTTTTTAGAAAAATTTGTGAAAATAAGAGATTCTCTTACTCAAGGAAGACCTAATGAAGGTTATTTTTTGAATTTTACTTTGAGGTTTACTTGTCTGTTAAGTAGATTTTGAGCTATGCTCTAACAATCTTTTCTAATTTTTTTATCGTGTAATTTCTTTTGCAGTTATCAGTTCAAACTTCCCCTTTAATTTGGTAATTTCTCTACCTGTTTTACTATTGTTTTGATATTTCAGGTGGATGTAGTCATACAAGTGGATTTCTATATTGTAATTATTTTTCAGTTCAACTAGGTATGGATAATATCCTGAATTTGAGTTATCTGTGAAATTAAAGTCCTAATTATTGTATGTGCTCCATATGTTAAGATTATGTTCTATATGGTACTAAATGATTCGTTTCAGGTATAAATTATGGGATAGTGAATTTAGCAAGAACAGGGGAATTTCCCTTAAAGACGTAAAAATACAGTAAGAGAAAAAGAGAGTCAGGTCAACTAGATGTTTCAAAATTATGGACTGTTTTAAAAAAATTACATTCTTCGTGCAAAATACAAAGCACGATTGAACGACATAACTAGAATTGAATTTTGCTATTGAATCCTAATTTTGAGATGCTGTCTTTATTTGCAGATTCAAGTGAGCAAAACATAATGTTTGATCAACTGTACTAGCAAACATTAAA
>JAJOOR010021456.1:0-19157 GCA_036250505.1 Solanum acaule | reverse complement strand
GAATATGAAGTCGGATTTTCGAAAAACGAAACGGATCTTTTTATATACAGCTAAACAAGTTTCCGGTAACTTCCGAAGCACATTTTTAAGAACTTTTTAGGTCAAATTCAAATATAATCATTTCATTAAGTTCTCGACTCCAAACTCACATGTGAGGCTCTAGTTTCACTCTATCATTTTCCGGGTCGTTACAATGTTGATGTATTCACAGATCATAAGATCCTCCAATATGTGTTCACCCAGAAAGAGTTGAATCTTCGTCAGAGGAGATGGCTTGAATTCCTTAAAGACTATGACATGATTGTGTTTTACCACCCTGGTAAGGCTAATGTAGTAGCTGATGCTCTCAGCAGACTGTCTATAAGTAGTGTAGCACATATTGAGGAAGAAAAGAAAGAGTTAGCCAAAGAGGTTCACTGGCTTGCTCGCCTAGGAGTTTGCCTTACGGACACATCAGATGGTGGTGTGATAGTTCAGAATGGATCAAAATCTTCATTAGTAGTGGAGGTTAAGGTAAAACAAGACAATGATCATATATTGCTTCAATTAAAGGGTGCAATTCATCAACAGAAAGTTGAGGTCTTCTCCTAAGAGGGAGATGGTGTGCTTCGTTACCAGGGTCACTTATATGTTCCTAAGGTGGGTGAGTTGAGGCAGCAAATCCTTACAGAAGCCCATAACTCCAGCTATTCTATTCATCCAGGTGCCACTAAGATATACCGTGATCTATGGGAAGTCTTTTGGTGCAATGGTATGAAAAGAGATATAGCAGACTTTGTGGCTAAGTGTCCTAACTGTCAACAAATTAAAGTAGAACATCATAAACTAGGAGGTATGACTCAAGAGATTAACATTCCTACATGGAAGTGGGAAGTGATAAACATAGACTTCATTATGGGTTTACCTCGTGCTCGCAGACAACATGACTCCATTTGGGTGATAGTAGATAAAGTTACTAAGTCCTCTCACTTCTTGGCTGTCAAGACTACAGATTCAGTGGGAGACTATGCTAAACTCTACATGAATAAGATAGTCAGGTTGCATGGGGTTCCCTTGTCTATCATCTCAGATAGAGGTCCTCAGTGTACTCTCATTTCTTATAATTGTTCCAGGAAGGTCTTGGTACTCAAGTAAATCTCAGTACAACATTTCATCCATAGAGGGATGGTCAGGCAGAGTGTACCATTCAGACCTTAAAGGACATGTTGAGAGCTTGCGTGATCGATTTCAAGGGAAGTTGGGATGATCAACTATCTCTTATAAAGTTCGCCTATAATAATAGCTATCATTCTAGTATTCAGATAGCCCCTTATGAGGCATTATACGGACGTAGATGTAGATCCCCGATTGGTTGGTTTGAAGTAGGTGAATCAGCTTTGATTGGGACATATTTGGTTTATGATGCTATGGAAAAGGTTCAGCTAATCATAAATAGACTAAAGAGAGCCTAGAATCGTCAGAAGTCCTATGCAGATGTAAGGAGAAGGGACTTAGAATTTGAAATTGATGATTTAGTTTTCCTGAAAGTGTCACCTATGATATGGGTTATGAGATTTGGCAAGAAAGGGAAGCTCGGTCCCAGCTATGGAGGTCCTTACAGAATCCTGAAAAGGGTTGGTAATGTGTCTTATAAGTTAGAATTGCTAGCAGAACTAGCAACGGTTCATCCAGTCTTTCATATTTCCTTGTTGAAGAAGTGTGTGGGTGATCCGGCATCAATAGTACCATTAGAGAGTGTGGCTGTGAAGGATAGTCTCACTTATGAAGAGGTGCCAGTTGAGATTCTTGACTGTCAAGTTCGTAGGTTGAGAAATAAGGAAGTCGCTTCAGTAAAGGTTTTTTGGAGGAGTCAGTTCGTAGAGGAAGCTACTTGGAAGCACAAGCAGCCATGAAGGCCAAGTATCCTCATCTCTTTCCTTCCGATTCCATTCCAGCTTGAGGTAATAGTTCCTCTCCAGTCTCTCGGTTTACTCTTGCATAAATTCAATCTCAGTATCTTGTTCTTTCAGTTGTTCTTGCATTTCAAGATATTTGCATGTTCTTTGAACTCAGTTCAGTTAGATTTCAGTTTCTACTACTTAGTGGTAGGGATTGCAACTCCTTCCCTCCATACTCAGCTAGTTTAGGCTTCATTCGAGGATGAATGATCACAAGGGGGAAATATTGTAACACCTCAAAAAAAAGACTTGGACTTTTCAGCATAAACAGATGAACCACGGAGGGGTTCATGGGTTGTGATCAGGACCACAGTCTATCACCCTCATCGTGGTTCAAACCCTCCCAGGAGTGGTGGACCACGGGACCCTTCACAGGCCGTGGATCCCCGCACGAGCCGTGGGAAGGCTCGTGGAGGTGAGATAAAGCCACCAGGTCTAAGCGTCAGACCACGGATCCCACCACAGGCCGTGGTCTTGATGACGGGCTGTGGATGGGTCCGTCATCCTGAGCAAGCAGACCCCCAACCCAAGTGAAGAACCATAGTGGCC
The DNA here is from genome assembly GCA_036250505.1 of Solanum acaule. NCBI lineage: Eukaryota > Viridiplantae > Streptophyta > Magnoliopsida > Solanales > Solanaceae > Solanum > Solanum acaule. The sequence continues at coordinate 16,671 of JAJOOR010021456.1, read as the reverse complement.
TTCACGATCGGTGGTCCTTTATATGGGACGTGGTAGGGCTCGTGATTGGACCCCCCAGAACCAGTAGACCATGGCGAAGAACCACGACCCACTTGATGGGCCGTGGTCCCAATGATAGACCGTTAGTGGCTCCATTGTCGGCCCTCGTCACCTTTTAAGTGAGGGTCATTTTGGTCTTTTCCCCTATGCTTGGCATTTAAAATATGTCGTTTTACTTAGTTTAAGCCTAGTATTCTAATCAAAACCTACCCTAATCGATTCATTCACCAAAATTCATCAAACATAGAGCAAAAAAATGAGAAAGAGTCAACAATCCTCTCAAGAACACACAACAAGTTTTCTTCAGTTCCAGCCCTAAAATTGAAGGATTTCTCTGTGAATTTCGTCACCGGGTATGTTGGATTTCACTAGTGGGTTCCTTTCACCCACTAGGTCCCTAGAATTCAGTCAGAATCTCAATTCCCTATATCTTGTTTAGACCTAGGGTTTTCTAAAACCTTAGGAATTGTTGTGATTTAGCTGTTATAGTATTCTTAATTGAATTATCATGTTTTCGTGGAATTGTTGCTTAGTCCTTTGCATGAAACTCAGAACCCTAGTTGTGTTGATTCTCTTAGTTCATGAATTACACTTGCTAGGTTAGTTAAACAGATAAACATGCTCTAGATTTTGAATGTCTCGTTGTCAGTACATAAATGTTGCAGTCTCAGTTAGCATGTCAAAATATTGAGCTATCTAGTATTTCATTTATGTTGTGTCATACACATTTCCAATTGGGAGTAGGCTTAGCAGCGAGTGGTCCTTCATGCTCAGTACATTCCAAGTACTGATGCATACTCTATGCTACATCCTTTCATGATGTAGGTTCAGGTCCTTAGCATCCAGATCACGTATAAATCGGTTTCGATCCGTATTCAGTAGCTTCAGTGGCGAGTCCTTATACTTCGAGGACAATAGACATGTTTTTTTTCATATTTAGTCTTTTATTTCAATTTTCAATTTTTAGTTTTGCTAGAGTTAGCTAGGGGCATGTCCCAACAACTTTAGTCAGTAGAGGCTTTTCAGACATAGTATGAGATTCGGCTTTAGTTTTGAGTGATTGTTCAGTATCACTAAACCATTAGAAAGTAATATATATTCAGACCAGTTTTGGGTATTCCCCACTATAAAAAATAAATTGATTCCGCATTAGTCATGTTTTCTTAGATATTTTCAGTATGCTTATGATATGCCAGCTTCGGGGTCACTCGTGATCCTAGGTCTCGTGTTTACATCAATGGGGTAGCCTCGGGGTATGACATTGATTAAACCTCAACAAAAATTTTCTTGGAGCAAGTAAGACAATTAAACAATTGCCCTTGTACCAACATGTTTCGGTAAAATTGACCTTAATACCTTCAAATATAGCGCACCATGGGATAATTTAAACACCACTGCTTGATGCAATCCCTCTTCGATCATAAAGTCTTGCCTTTCCTCCATTGAAAACGTGATAGTAAGTTCTCCATGAACTATTTCGATTGGTTTTACGATTGTTTTTGAGTTAATTAGGGCAGTTTGTCTAGGATTTAGAGTATTGAAATTGAAAAGGGTGGCGTATGTGGTGGTTTGGGGTGGTGGGGCGGGCTGGACAGCCTCTAAAGAAGGTCGTCCAGTGGCCATAGCAGCCATGAGATTTGCGCAACTACTTCCTAGGAAGAGCCGCCAGAAGAAAACCCTAACTAACTATAGTCATGAAGTTTAGATTTGATATTTTTAAGATTTACTATATATTTGGATGAATTTGTGTGAACAAAATCTTATCATAAAATAAAATAGTTCCTAAAAGATTTTGATATCCTTCACTTATTTTGATATCCTTTCGAAATTAACTTATTTTAAATACAAAACATTTGGAATTAAATTTGAAACCAAATTAAAAGGAAAGGCAAAGAAAATAAAAAGAGAAAAAACAATGAATGAAGGTAAAAAAAATTTAAATACAAGGCAAATTTTTAAAAAAAAAAATTACATGTGTAAACTTAATTTAACTACAAGATAAAGAAAATAAGAAGATTTAGAAAAAAATATACGTTTCTTACTAGCTAGGAGAAGATAACCAAAAAATTAGTAATAAGTCCTATATTTACATTATATTTAGCAACGTATTGTGTTTGTGCTTAACTTTGACCAAAATTTTAGGTTTAAAGTGTATACAACAGTGTTTTAAAAGGTGGGGGTATGAGGCAAGGCGTTTTACGTAGTGCGGGGTGAGACGACGACAAATAAGGCCCGTACTTAGTGCCATATGTGAAATTAACTTAGTGGAGGAAGCTCATTGATTGACATTTCTTTCGGGACCTTAAACTTAAATTATTTGTACTATATTCTATCCAGCATTAGTTAGTTGTTGTAATATATCAGGAAATCTATCTCTCAATTCGACCAAGCTTTATTCAAGCCGATCAAAGATATTATCTGACACTTTGAAACATGGATAGGCTTGTGGCTCCTTCATTTGAGAAGTGAAGAATAAGCATTCAAGTTGAAAGATACAAAGACCTGAAAGTCAGGTGGCTTCTATTAATTAATACGACCAATTAGTTGTAATGACCTTTATGTTATTTGTATATTTATGCCTCCTGTTCGTCGTTTAGAGATTTTCTGTTGCGACTGCTGGACTAACAGCTTTATCACCTGGTCGTTCATTTAGTTTTTATGTGAGTTTTAGTGTTTTGGAGCTTTTGAACCTTGAACGATTAGTTTTGATCAAAAGTTTAAGAAGATGACCTCAGAATCCAATTCTGACGATTCCATCAGCTCCAAAAAGGTCATTGTAATTTAATAGCATGGTCGGCATGACTCCCGAAGATGTTACTGTGAGTCTGTGCAATTAGGCATTTTAACTTTCAAGTTAAGGCAAAAGTTTGACTTTAGTCAACATTTTGAGTAAACGAGCTCAGATGAGAATTTTGTTAGCGCAGTTAGATCCAGAATGTTGAATTTGGTCTATAACGACTCTTTGTTTGGATTCCAAAGCTTCCGAGCTAATTTTGATCCTCCTTGTGGATTTTAGCTTAAATTGGAGTTTGGGTGTGGGACCCACATTTTGCAGAGATGACCTCGTATGAGAATTTTGACTACTTCGTTGAGTGCGGAATATATAATTTGGTAGGGTTGCATATCTCATTTGCATGCACGGGGTTTCGAACGAATTCGGAGCACCCCGTCGGAGAATTCAGAGTTTAAGCAAACTAGCTGAATTGCTGACATCTGGTGCAGGCTTTTAACGACCAGAAATCAGGCTTTTAGCGATTAGCTCTGGGCTATTTATATAGCGAATTTGCAGCCTCATTTCTTATTTTCAAAAGTAAATTTCTCCCTTATTTGAGCTCCGATTTGAGTGATCGTTGGGAGCGTGAATACATGGCGAAGTAATTAGGAGCTGTTGAAGGACATCTGTTTGAGGTGAATTTCGTGATTGAGCTGCTACTCCATCTCTCTTTGTTGCTTCACTTGTTGATTTTTTGCCTGTGTTGTTGTGGGCTGTTTTAGGGCTTGGATTGTGTTCATCTTTGGAACATATGTTTGAGGCGTAGTTTAGGACCTTTTGACAAAGTCAATTCTGTAAATTCTGGTGCAGGTCCCACAATTCCTATTTGACACTAAAAATTGGTACGACTCCGTTTTGGTTGATTTTGGTGTCTAAACGACTGTATTAATGTTATGATACTATTTTTGATAGTGTGCCAACGTTTAGAGGCCTTTAGGAAGGGAAAAGCTCTGGTCTTGTGATTTGGATCGCGCGCGGTTGACCCACAGGTAGGTTACGACTTCCATTCTATTTAGAGTGAGCATGAATGTGTAAATTCATGATAATCAGTGTAAATTGGGGGTGGGTACCTATTTATTTATGATTTTCCTCTTAGAAACCAAGATTTAGGGTTGATTACTAGTGTATCGAGGGTAACATTATGCTAGTAGGGTTACTTCTGTGACTTGCATGCTATGTGAAATTACATGACATTTATTTTTTTTGCTGATGCATGTTTGGCCATAACCTAGGATAGACTAGTGTTACCTTAGAATCTAGAACCTTGTGGCTTGCTTTGTCTCTAACGTCGTTTCGGACAGACTAGATCCTTGTAAACTAACTTGAGTATGATAATATAAGCCTTAGTTTAGGAGAATTCGTGGCTTATTAGATCTTCTATCCTCTCTCTCCCTATTTCTGCGGTTCTGAGGCATTAGCGGAGGTTTATGCTATCACGATGATTGGAGATTGAGTTGTACTAGGCTGGGAGCCTTCTATTGATACCTTTGGGTGGGCGGTGTCCCACAGTGACTTGACTTGACATGGGATTCTCCTTGGAATTGACACACCCTTGGCACTCTTGTTAGTTAGGGTATGAATTGGTTGGTTGCAGTTATTATTTACGGTTCGAGGCCATTATTTCTAGTTCGAGGCTGATGTTTTACGGTTTGAGGCCTTTATTTCCAACTTGAGACCAATGATTTGGGTTCGAGGCCCAAATTCTATCACCTTGTGTTTGAGGCCTAGATTCTATCATTTGGGGTTCGAGGCCCAACTTCTACCATTTTGGGTTCGAGGCCCAGATCATATCACTGTGGGTTCGAGGCCCCGTTGACTCTGTTTGGACTTGGGTTTGAGTATCTTATTCTTGTAGTCTTAGCTATTCTGTGTACCTGTCGGGCTTATGGGGGTCCGTTCGGGTTTTATTTAAACTTGTGCACGAGTGTACCTTCTAGGCTTATAGGGGTCAGTTAGGTTTAGTTTAGGTATACTTAGATTTACTTTTAGTATGCTCGTGTGCTTGTTTTCTTTTCCTGATTTGACCTTTGTGTGTGTTTGGATTCTCTCTTTTATGATTGTCTTTACCTTTTATTGCTCAGTCGAACTATGATGCCTATTGAGTACCTTGTTTTGGTACTTATGATGCACTCTACATCTTTTTGGTGATGCAGGTCCTAGTACCCACTACCAATGGTGATCATTTTCCATATTTTGCATCTTGTGGATATCGAAGACGAGGATGAGCACTTGGCATCCCAGACCAACCTGTCTCCTTATGTACATATATTAGCTTGTCTTTTGCCTTTGAGATAGCTTGTTGTGGTCCACTTTTGGGACTTGTATTTGTTCTTACTAGATAGCTCTATACTCGTGACTTCCATGTTCTGGGAGGGTTTCCATTATATATAACTTTTGGTTTTCTTTCCGTTTTTGTCTTTTCTTATTGTTAGGATTATTTCCTGTTTGGCTTAGCTGCTAGCATGTTATAGTAGGTGTCATCATGATTCGAGAGATCGGGTCGTGACATTCGTGCTCCACTAAACTACTTTCATTAATTCAACTAAATATTCGTTTATCCAAAGAAAGTAGACAGGATGTGGAAATGGAATCTGCCCAACAATCAAACACCAACACTCATTCTCAGTCTTATGTAGCTTCAGTGACTCCAAATGATGAAAGTAAACTTAATGTTACATTGAATCAAAAAGATCCTGACAGAGTTTTGTGTTTCAATCCATGAACATGACGTAGAGAATGTTTGTTTAGTTTTTACTTTTTAGTAAGGATGGTGACTCACATCGATGGTGATGATGAAAATGAGGAAAACTTTAAAAGAAATAGAGGTGTCTATGTTAACTTTGACAACATCAGAAACAATTGTGGAGTCATTTCATTGGTTCCTCTGTTTTATAGAGTAGTGTGATGGGATGAGTCTTTAGCGGTTCAAATTATACTTGTGTCTTCTGTTGTACCACAAAGTTATGATGTTTATGAACATGCCAATGGTACTCCAAGTAATTGTCAGTCCAAATTAGACTTGATAGCAGCGAGATGTGACCAGTATGTAGCATCATGCACGAACATAACAAACAGTACTCAAATCCTTTCCTAGATTTACATGGTTTTCTTGTGTGATAGTTAGACTCATTTCAGTTTCATAGCTTACTTTTTCAATTCTAATCCAGTTCTATAATTTAGGTTGTAATTCATATGATTGTGCTTAATTTGGATTTCTTCTTGTAATTTCCATTTTAGTTGATAATTTCAGCAGAGTTGCTTAAAACTTGAGAAACAAAATATTGACAAATTATCCAAAGTGAACAAGACTTTCTACATAACTATAACCGCCACAGATGAAAACTTGAGTTGGTTATCTGAAAGAGTTGTATAGAAATTTGCACTCGATAACAATAAGTTGGATTCTTCAATTCAATGATTTACAATATGTTTGGAATGTATTCTGTTATGATGACACTTTGTCTAGTTATAACATTACTACATGGATGAATTTGCGTGAACAAAATCTTGTAATTAAATAAAACAGTTCGTGAAAGGTTATCAACAAGATATTTGCGTGAAAAAGAAGGGTGAAATATGTGCTTAATAATCCTCTGTAATATACTTCTATTTGGAGACTTTTAATACCAATGCTACAATTAAGTTACCCAAATTCAAGAATGTTAAGAAGTCCCACATCAGTAGAGGGATGTAATTTGGTCTCCTTATATGGACTTGGACAAACCTCCCCTCATGAGCTAGCTTTTGGGGTTGAGTTAGGTCCTGGTGCCATATCGTTACATAGTATCAGAGTCAAGCCCATCCCAATTTGTTGTTCACTGATGTTGGGCCCCCATTTAGAAGTGTTCACTCTCCAGTTGATGTCTGGGCGTGCGGGGGAGTGTTAAGAAGTCCCACATCAGTAGAGGGATGGAAATTTGGTCTTCTTATATGGACTTGGACAAACCTCCCCTAATGAGCTAGCTTTTGGGGTTGAATTAGGCTCAAGTGCTATATCTTTACAAAGAAAAAGGACATAAAGCACTCATGAGGCCTTCTAGTTTGAGGGAACGCCAATGATATGTCTCTCCCATTTTCTTTGTGCAGTCTGCTCTAAAATCCATAAGTCAAAGTATCCACTTACCCATTTTCTGTAATCTATGACCTCTAATTTACCCTTCACCTCTATCAACTCGTAATAGTACACTGACTTCTCTTGTACTCGGATTGAAAACTGCAGCAAGTCGGGTAGATAATGGGTTCCACATGCAACATAAACCACTAACACAATTCAACTGAGAATAATATGCAAGGCCATGGAGGTAGAGGTCATTAAATCTCGCAATTTGCAAAAAAGGAGCGGAGTCTTTTTCATCTTTTATTTTCTCAGCAGTTGTACAACTTGAAATCTTATTGTGAAAATAACTGTGATAGGAAATAGAACTTCTTCCAAAGAGTCCCATCTGAGAGGTACCATGTTTGATCGAAAAATTACTACTAGATCAATCACTAATCTTGTTCATTCTGTGGTCAGTTTATTTTTACAGAGTAGTACAACTTCAAATCTTATTGTGCAATACTTTGTTTTCAAGTTTAAATTGGGAGGCATTTTGAGTTCATAGTCTCGATTAGTGACTAGTTATTTATGTAGCTTATATTGAATCTGTATGGATGGTATGAACACATTATCTGTGCTCCCCCTCTATATATGGATCACTTTGCATTTTCCTTTACTCTGCATATCAATTTATTAAATTCTGTTGATCTCGAAAGATTGTTGTTATGATTCTACTTTCTGGCCATTGGTTCACTGGGTGTTTCTTTTTAAATTACAAAGGTAGTATCATTTTGAATTCAGATGCATAGGAGGAACTCTACTGCAAGTGACCATATTCTTAGTAGCAGTCGAGATGAGGAGAATTTTTGTCACTACGGATCAGTGGTATCAACTAGATAGTTATATTTTGGGGGTGAGTTTCTGCCTTGAGTCGAGCAGAGACATTTCAATCAAGCCCCAATTTATGCCAATATCTAAACAGCTCTCATTGGTTTGAGTAAATGTTTGTCTATCTGAAGAAAGTTGAAAGGAATCCTCTCAACAATCAAACACCAACCCTCATTTTCAGGCGTGTGCAACTTCAGTGACTCCAAATGATGAAAGTGAAGTTTGTTTAGAATCTCCTTTCCTCCCAAGATGGTAGAGTTAGCTAGTGTATCTCTTTTCAATTCCAATGCACGTAATCGACCCACACAGAAAGAAAGAAAGAAAGAAAGAGTGCAGCTCCGCAGCCCGATTTAATGTGAAGTAATAAGTAAGTAGGAATATTGTAAGATGCATTGCAGATTTCAGAATAGCTTCTCTGCCTAATTAATACACTTGATGTCACAAAAGTAACTTATTGAACCAATCTAGTTTTTGAGATCAGAATAGTAACTTTTGCTTCTTAGATGACAAAAACAGAGTGCCTTTGTTGCTCAATTTCTATTAGGCCTCTTCCTCAAATAGTTACCTCCCAGTACCAAGCATTTCTCATGAAATTGACAAATTTGAATACATGTTAAAAAGGTAACTTCTTTTCTTTTGCTCTGAAAATTTCTTCAAGGATGGTCTTTTGCTCATACTACAGTCAGCCGACAACCAAATAATAAACCAAACTTAAACCAAATTTGCACTTGAGGTCACTGAACCAATGGTTGAGAGGGAGACTCCCATGATTTCATTTTGTGCACTCACTGGGTAAAGAACATACAAGTGCTCAAACTAAATATCTGCATATACTTGTATTGGAATACTAATTAACTAGTAAAATTATTCGCGCTTCGCGCGGGAATTTATAAAAAAATACTTAAAATCTATCAGGCATTAAAACTAAAACACTATATTATCTTACATACAAGATTACGTAGTAAAAAACATTAATAATGTAAAGGAAAATGAAAATTATTACATCTTATCATTCATCCTTAATAACACAAGTATAAATTATTAATGACTGTAAAAATACATACCAGGATCTATAACATAAGCAATGGTGTCAGTGAGCAACTCAATAGGAGAAAAGTACACAAATATTTAATTGTGAAGAAGAAGAAGAGGAGGTTCAAAATTTTTGTTGTTTTAAAATGAGAGGAAATTCCTCTATTTATAGACAACAAAGGGTAGTATGAACAAATTTTATTGTGCCTTATCGGAAATGTAACAACTATTTGGAAAAGTTGCAACCCTTCGAAAAGGTCACAACCTTTCATAAAAGTCACAACTTTTCATAAAAGTCGCAACACTTCATAAAAGTCACAACTCTTCATAAAAGTCACAACTTTTCATAAAAGTCGCAACTCTTCATTAAAGTCGCAACTTTTCATGAAAGTCAAAACTTTTCCTAAATGTCACAACTTTTCATGAAAGGGAAAGACTAGTTTTGGAAATAAATAAATTAAAAGGAAATTATGATTTGTGGTGGCGCCACGTAGGCGGGCCTAAGGTTCTCTTTTATTTATATATATATATATATATATATATATATGATATATGATTGATTGGGTGAACACAATTCAAACAAGAATCAACGGGTATGTCTACCAACAGTGCAAACATCCTCCTCGTACTATTCCAAGCAGGGGATGTACTGCAACACATTACTACGACATGTTTATAATGTATTGTATAAAATAAAGCATGACGATGTAGTGTAGGATCCAATTTCCTTTAAAAAGAAAAGGTGTACTCCCAAAAGTAGTATTGTATTTTCAATTATTTGCACCTGATTTACACTTGCATAAATTTTTTTGTGTATGTTGTTAAAGGCTTCTCACTTAAGCCCTAACACTAGTGATACTCAAAATGCGCAAAGATATCTGATAATAAAACAAAACAAACAGCACTAAAAATGTCACCCAGTATATTGCAAAATTAATCAAAGGGAGCGACACTTTCTACATTGGATAACAATGAGTTTAGTTCTTCACTTCAAAGACTTGCAATATATTTAGAATGTAATCTCTTATGCCGCAACTTTGTCTTGTCATAGCATTACTACATGAATGAACTTGCGTGAACAAAATCTTATCGTAAAATGAAACAGTTCTTAAAAGGTTATCAACAAGATATTGGCATACAAGCACTCACCAATACCTTTCGGTTTGAACAAAATTACCCAATGGGAACAAGACTTTCAACATAACTATAGATGTCTTTGATGTCGTTTTCCTAAGGAAGCCCCTTGATTTTTAATTCCCTCCAACTCTTTCTTGTGAAATCATAACACAAACAACATAAATCACCTGAGTTCACGACAAATACAGTCTCCCCATCGAAGAATGATGCAAATCTAGGCTCTGTAGTGTTCCATATCGAGGGAACCTAATAATATATCTCTCCCATTCTCTTTTTGGTGTCTTCTCTAAAATCCATAAGTCAAAGGATCCACTTACCCATTTTCTGTAATCTATGACCCCTAATTTACCCTTCACCTCTATCAACGGGTAATAGTACACGAACTCAATTGCATTCCACAATGCAATATTTTCGATTTTTTCAGATTTAACATCAAATTCAACTATAGATATATAATCAGCCATAGCAAATTTATAGATGGCTCCACTAGTGCAAACACTGGGCATATAATACGGAACACAAGGGAAAATGTTCCGAGTGTCTCTCCATGATTTGTCTATGCCTAAAATTAAAACCAGTACTTTGTTTGCCTTTCTCGAGGATGATATGTTGTCCAGAGAACTTTGTACTTGTTTTCTTCCGACTCAAAACCTAATGAAAATGTATTCCAGCAGTTACCTTCATTTGGGTTGGGCAGAAATCTTACTTCTTTTGTGCTGGGATTATAAACTGCAGCAGGTTGCATATATGATGATTCTCAACCACAAAATAAACCATTAACACAATTCAAACGAGAATATGCAGGGTTACCGTTGTAAGGATTATTAAATCTGTCAACTTGAAGAACGGAGGCAGAGGCTTTTCCATCTTTCTTTTCCTTCGCACTGTAATAAACTCCTTCTCCGTGCAAAAGGAATTTTGTCCCACCAGAATGACATTTATGAATATCCAAAAAAGTTGATTCGGATACCATTGAATTACAGAATCTAGAAACGCATTAACGAATTAGAAGGAAGCCATGAGAATATTTCAAACATTATTTCTTGAGGTATTTTGCCGGCAGAATTCATAATGTTGAAGGCCGACAGCTAAAGTTTATTTTCTTTTTGCCTCGTTTATGGTAAGACTCTTATTGATGTTCTCTTTTGCCTCTTTGTTTCCCAGTAAGAGTCTTATTTCTTTTTGTTTTCTTTGTAGTACATTACAACTAGGACTGCCAAAAAATTGAACTTTTTTTTGTTTTAAAATCCTAAAAACAATATTATTGCAAAAAGATTGAATTTGTTTTTTTAATCCCTAAACACATTATTGCTGGAAAAAAAGAAAATTGCATATATGAATTTTTAATGTAAAATAACCAGAGGATCTGCTATGACAACGTAAAATGCCCCTTACCTATTTGATAAAATGTGGAGAAGAAATTGCATATATGAATTTTCAAGTCTCATTGCCTTCTAAAGTAAATTTAGGAACTTCAAAGTTGCAAGGAGTTGTATTTGGTCGACTACAAGTTAATGCACTGCTTAAGGTAAAGATGAGAAAGTTGTTCTTTTAAACATATTATCAAATAGATAGGGTACTTCCTAGATAGAAAAATAGGATATAAACCTTCAACTTCTTATAGTTATAGCGAAAAATCCAGTGAAATGACACCTTCGTGTTCAACATGTATTATTTAATATTCTATTCTTTCAAATTTTATAACATCTAACTAACAGTATCTGTTTTTGGACTGTGAGGTTCATCTTGTCTTTGTTTCTTCTCTCCTCTCCATTATCCAGTCCTCTTTCTTCACTGCTAATTGGACTCCCATAAATTTCAGTCGAGAGGAAATTCGGATCTTGTCCCACTTCCACTCTAACCTTCAGCAATGTGTTGCTAATCGAGGACTGTGATTGAATGATCATTGCAATATGATTCTCAAGTTTCTGGAAGAAACTAATAACACTTGATATAATTTGAAAATATTTTTGTACAGGCATCTTGACTGGTCCTGTTTCTCCTTTCTCCGTGCTTCTTCTTTCTGGTTCAGTTTATGTCAGAGAACCAACTTTCGTTTTAAATTACTATAGGAGTATCATTTTGATGCATATGTGGAACTCAATTGCAAGTGACCATATTCTTAGTAGCAGTCCAGATTAGGTCCGAGATGGAAGTTTGATCAGCTGAACTGCTCTTTTTGTCGATCTGAAAAAAGTAGACAGGTTCAAGTAAATGCTCTTATTAGTATACGTGAAAAGAGTATGGTGAAACTACATCAGTCTTAAAAGGACCTTAGGATGAATCGATTTATACAAAACAAACTACAGCAGTCATAAACTGTCTTAAACTACATAACTCTTTTATTTCTAATTTTCTCCACTTCTTCATCATGACATCATAACACCAGCATAAAAAACATCAAAAGAGTGCCAAAGTGCATACAAAACAATTAACCAATTCGAAATAATTTTGGACCTATGTCATCCTGCACGTCCCGTGATGGGGAGATTGTATTCATCATTAACTTAAATTTGGGTGCTTTATGCTCGTGTTATGATATCAGTACAAGGATCTGGAGAGAATTAGGAATCAAGGGGCTTCCTGAGGAGACCAATACCAAAGGGATCAATAGTTATGTAGAAAGACTAGTAATGTAGAGACTTTAGTTTGTTTTGTATGCACTTTGGCGTTTAATTAGTTGGAAACAAAGCATTAATAGCACGCAATCTTTCTAATTTGGCTTGTTATTGACAGAAAACTAATACTAGATCAATCACTGATCTTCTTCAAATTAGTACTAGTTTTTTTTTCCCTTTTAAAGCTCTACAGACTCCTTAGTTATCAGATTTCTGTTGATTTGTCTCGTTTATGAATTATCTTAGTCGTGTTTACACAAGTTCTTCGTTGTTGAATATGTACTGGTAATTAATACAGCAGTGCTTCTTCACTGTCATATATGCCTCCATCATCTTGCTTGTTACTTACTGCTGCATCACTTACTTTTGGTTTTGGACGGGGAGTCAGTGAAACCAATTTTCTTGCTGGATCAGTTAAGGTTCTTACAAGTTAGTTCACCCATGACATAGTAATTTTAATGAAAATCTGCATTATAGCTTCAGCAAACAAAAGTTTAGTATTTGCAATCGAAAATAGTGATTAGAATGATTCTTCACTTCAAAGATTTACAATATATTTGGATGAATTTGTGTGAACAAAATCTTATCATAAAATAAAACTGTTCCTAATAGGTTATCAACAAGATATTTGGGTGAAACAGAAGCTAAGGATGAAAGGACACGGTGCGTTCCAGTTTGAACAAAATTACCCTAGGGGAACAAGACTTTTGACATAATTATAAATGCCTTTGATGTAGTTTTCCTTAGGGAGCCCCATAATTTGTAATTCCCTCCAACTTTTTCTTGTGAAATCATAACACAAACAAGCATGAGACTTTAAGATGACGACAAATACAATCTCCCCATCACGGGCCATGAAGGATGATACAAATCTAGGCATTATAGCATTCCATATTGAGGGAACGCCAATGATATGTCTCTCCCATTTTCTTTGTGGAGTCTGCTCTAAAATCCATAAGTCAAGGTATCCACTTACCCATTTTCTATAATCTATGACCTCTAATTTACCCTTGACCTCTGTTAACTCGTAATGGTACACTGACTCATGAGGTGCATTCCACAATGCAATAGTTTCAGGTTTTTCAGATTTAACATCAATTGCAACTATAGCACCACTAATAAACTCATAGATAACTCCACTAATTAATGCAGACAGTGGGCTTAAATTACGGAATAGCAAAGGAAATGCTTTTAGTCTCTCTCCATGATTCGTCTATGCCTTAAGTGCAAACCCAATGTCTTTCTTTGTACCTTGAAAAAAACTTTGAACTTCTTTTATTTAGGCTCAAAACCTAATGAACAGTTACAAGGAGAAAATTCTGCATCTATGTTGGGAAGAAATCTTACTTATCTTGTACTTGGATTGAAAATTGCAGCAGGTCGGGTGGATAATGAGTCCCACATGCAACATAAACCATTATCGCAATTCAACAGAGAATAATGTGCAAGGCCATGGAGATAGAGGTAATTAAATCTAGCAATTTGCAAAAGAGAGCAGAGTCTTTTTCATCTTCTCTTTGCTCAGCAGTGCAAATAGTTGATTCCCATCTTTCGTGCAGAAGGAATTTTATTCCACCGGGACGACTCATAGAACGACAAGTATGGATATTTACAAAATCTGATTCTGAGACAAGAGACATACAAAATTTTGTAATGCACTTGAAACGCAATAAAGACTTGACTGGAAGCGATGAGAATATTTCAAACATAATTTCTTTTTTTAAGGTCTAAAACTGAACATTATAGAGCGTATATTCATAGTTGAGGTTTAATGACTTTAGGACTCTCTATGAATGCAACACTAGACTGTGATGCATGCACTGTATCAAGGAGGTCAGTTACAGGCTTTGTGATTAAACTAAAAGAGTCTCTAATATTCTCGAAGTCAAAGAAACAACCTACAGTCTCAAGAAGCTCAACAGAGGGTGAGTACAGATGCCTTGTATCCACAGTAGCTAAGTTAATTTGACTAATCAAAGATCTAGATGATCAACTACAACTTGTATATCATGAGAGGACTAGACATATTAATATAGACTGTCACTTTGTTAGGGAAAATATTCATCAAGGGCTGATCAAAACTGAGTACATTCCAAACAGCAGAGCCAAGTAGTTAAAAGAGGCTAAGTGTAACTAACTTTGTGATCACTATACAGTTAGTTAAATTAGTGACTGTGTAGTTAGTTCAGTTAGTTACAACTAATCAACTTATGAGCATTGTAATTTGTAATTAACTAGTCATATATAGACAACATCTACAATGTAGAGAACAACAAGTAAATGGGATATTCTCTCACGAAATAAGATTCAGCTCTCTTCATCCTCTTCTACTTCATATTACTAACATCAGTTTCTGCCTTGAGGCGAGCAGAGCCATTTCAATCAAGTTAGAGAATCAACAGGGATATGGAAGTGTAGTTCATCAAAACTCTCAATTAATTCAAATGGAAGCAGAGGTTTATCCATATAGCAATGCAAATTAATGTTATATGACATGAAAGAAGAAAGAGCAAACAGAGATATGCAACACAGTTGGTAATGTTCACAGCCAAAATCTTGGATTGTTCTCAAATAGAAAGAAACTTAATTTCTACATAGAGGGGCATTCGACATAACTATAAATGCCATAGATGTAGTTCTCCTGGGGAAGATCCTTGATTTTTAATTCCTTCCAACTCTTTCTTGTGACATCATAACACAAACATATAATACGGAATAGAAAAGGAAAATTTGAGTCTCTTTCCATGATTTGTCTATGCCTAAAGTGAAAACCCATTGTCTTTGTTTGTACCTTTCATATGTTGTAAAAAATACTTTGAACTACTTTTCTTCTGGTTCAAAACCTAATGAATAGTTACAAGGACAAAATTCTTCCTTTATGTTGGAATTAATGCTTGATATTTAGTCTTCCAATATTTTCTCTTAATTTTTCAAGAAGTTTTTTTGGATTCTGTAATACATGTATCTAGTAAATTATGATACATGAATCTAGTTATTTGTGCAAGACCTTTGGTTTTATATTTTGAGTAGTATAAATAGAGATGTAGTTGATGATTGTAATCATCTCAAATGACCTAAAGTAGCATATATCACTACTAAAAAACTAAAAAAAAGTGACGGATTGCGTCGCTTTTTTAGCCAAAACAGTCAATCTCGTCGCTTTTTGGCTCGACGCTTTTCCAAAAGCGACGGACGGCATCGTTTTTATTTTATTTTTTTAAAAAAATTTGTTTTGAAGAATGCGACGCCGTCCGTCGCTTTTTTTTTAATTTTAAAAAAGAAACGAAGTCCGTCGCTTTAATTAATTTTTAATTTTTTTAGAATCTTGAAAAGCGACGAACAATGACACGCCGTCCGTCGCTTTTTTGGAAATAAAAATTTGAAAAATCCAGAAAAGCAACGAACTAAAGGACCCAGTCCGTCGCTTTTCTGGGTTTTAAAAAAAATAAATTAAAAAAAGCGACAGACTAAAGGACCCTGTCCATCGCTTTTTTGGATTTTTTAAAAAATAAAATCCAGAAAAGCGACGAACAAAACCACCCTGTCCGTCGCTTTTTCTGCAATTTTTTTGACGCCAGTTTCTGCTGCCCACCTGCAAAAGCAATTCAATTCAATTCAATTTAGTTCAGCCCCAATCAAAAACAAAACATTATAAAGAAGCTACACAAAATATAAAACAACAAACTTAAATTATCATACAAAAATTGTGATTTAAAGACTTATAAAGTATTTCAATATTTGTTTCAAAATTACAAAAGATTCGTTTCAAAATTACAAATAGTTCATAAAGACTATATTTTATCAAGATTTCTAAAGTTCACAACCTAAAGTTTAAAATCCTACAATAATTCAAGATTTCTAAAGTTCACAACTTAAAGTTCTAAAATCCCACAATAATTCAAGATTTCTAAAGTTCACAACCTAAAATTCTAAAATCCCACAATAATTCAAGTTCTCTAAAGTTCACAACTTAAAGTTCTAAAATCCTACAAAAATTAAAGTTTTCTAAAATTCATAGCTTAAAGTTCTAAAATTCTACAATAATTCAAGATTTCTAATGTTTCACAACCTAAAGTTCTAAAATCCTACAAAAATTCAAGTTCTCTAAAGTTCACAACTTAAAGTTCTAAAATCCTACAATAATTCAA
>JAJOOR010021455.1:0-30133 GCA_036250505.1 Solanum acaule | reverse complement strand
TAGGTCTATTCATAATAAGAGAATCAAGAAACTGACTGAATTCTAGGGACCTAATGGGCGAAAGGAACCCACTAGTGAAATCCCACATACCTGGTGACGAATTCCACGGAGAAATCTTTCGATTTTGGGGCTGGAACTGAAGGAAACTTGCTGCATTCTTGAACTAGGGTTCTTGACTTCTCTTCTCATTTTAGCGTTCTAATTTTTCTAAGTTTGATTAATGATTTTGGCTTAGGTAAGTTCTAGTTATGTTTCTAGGCTTAAACTGACTAAAACCTCATGATTTAGGGTCTAAACGACGTATCTTAGGGGTTAAACGAAATAGGAAAAGACCAAAAGACCCCTGACTTAATTACTGTCGGAGTGACTGACGGGCCGTCATTCAATCGACGGTCCGTCGATTGGATCCGTAGGTCAAGCCTGCTCGACAGGCTTTCACTAAAACGAGAATAACTTTTTACTCGAAGGTCGGATTTTAGCAAACTCGGCGGCGTTGGAAAGAAGATTCAATTATCTATCATATCATAGGTCATGGAACACATAATTCCTTTTGTGCTAAAAGTTATGACCATCTGAAGTTGATCCATCAACAATTTTCAGCTAACTGGCTGCTGACCCTTATCTACGGTCAGACCTACGGACCGTGGATCAAATGATGGTCTGTGCTGGTCGACCGTAGTTTGTGTCAGAGGCTGGGTAAATGAGGTCTCAATCCACGGACACAGACCACGGACCGTGGTCTGATCTACGGACCGTGGGCCTGTCCGTGAGTCGGGACTTAGCCAATTTTCTAAGCTGGGTCTGGGAGGGGTTGTAGTGGTGAACCACGGACCACTAGCACGGGCCGTGGATGGCAACCGTGGGTTGCACCTGCAACTTCTCAAAATCTGCATTTTGGTCTATTTTCAGATACGGGGTGTTACAGTGATTGTTTTTACTGACCATGCATCTATTAGGTACCTATTCAACAAGAAGGATGCTAAACCAAGGTTGATTCAGTGCATATTGCTTCTCCAAGAATTTGACCTTGAGATTAAGGATAGAAAAGGTACTGAGAATCAAATAACTGATCATTTGTCTAGGTTGGAGGATTTTTGACATGTACATGAAGGGGAAAAAATCCGGGAAGAGTTCCCGGATGAACAGTTGATGGCACTAGATATATCTTAAGTGTCGTGGTATGCTGACATTGTGAATCTAATAGTAAGTGGAGATTACCCCCGGGGTGCAACCATCCAATAAAATAAAAAGTTCAATCATGATGCTAAGTTCTATATCTGCAATGAGTGGATCGGGTGGTGAGAAGATGCATTCCAGAGTCTAAGGTTAAAAAAGTGCTCGAAAGTTGTCATGTTAGCCCATTTGGAGGTCACTATGGAGGAGAGCACACAACACATAAGGTACTACAATCTGGGTCTTTTAGCCCTCTTTATTTAAGGATTCTATTGATTTTGTGAAGGGATGTGATAAATGCCAAAGGTTGGGTACTATATCAAGGAGACATGAGATGCCGCTAAGTAACATTCTGGAGGTGGAAATTTTTGATGTGTGGGGTATTGACTTTATGGGTCCCTTCCTGCCATCTAGTGGAAACTAATATATCCTTATGGCTATTGATTATGTGAGTAAATGGGTTGAGGCTGTCGCTCTTCCTTTGAATGACTCAAGAGTTGTGATCAAGTTCATAAAGAAGCATATTTTCACTCGCTTTGGCACTCCAAGGGCAATCATAGGTGATGGAGGTAAGCATTTCATTATTCATCTAGTGAAAAATCTTCTTGCTAAGTATGGTATTCGGCATAAGGTTGCTACAGCTTACCATCCTCAAACGAGTGGTTGAGTGGAAGTTTCGAATAGAGAGGTGAAGCAAATTTTGCAGAAAATGGTGAATGCACAAAGGAATGAGTGGTCTGTGAAGCTGGATGATGCATTGTGGGCGTATAGGACTGCATATAAGACACCCATATGGATTTCTCCCTATCACATAGTGTTTGGTAAAACATGTCATCTCTCAGTGGAATTAGAACACCAAGCTTATTGGGCGTTAAAGAGGTTAAATCTGGACCCCGAGCTAGCCGATAGGAAAAGAGTAAATCAACTACATGAACTTGAGGAGTTTAGGCTCCATGCGTATGAGAATGCTAAGCTCTACAAAGAAAAGACAAAAATGTGGCATGACAAGCACATAGTTCCCCACACTTTCACTCCGGGAGAAAAAGGTACTACTCTTTAACTCTAGATTAAGGTTATTCCCCGGAAAACTAAGGTCTAAATGGAGTGATCCTTTTGAAGTGGTACGAATGACACAACTTGGGGCTGTTGAACTTAAATGTGAGACTGGCCTTACGTTCTTGGTAAACGGGCAAAGAGTGAAACACTACTTTGGAGAAGATTTAGATCGTAATCGGGAGGCTCTTAAGGTGAATGACGAATGATCCAAGCTGAGTCGATCCGTGACGTTAAACCAAACACTACACGGGAGGCAACCCGTGATTAAAATGTAATAGATAGGTAGTTTGTTTTAAATTTTTTACTTTTTTTGTCTTTAGCGTAGTTTAAATTCATAGAATCAAGGTAGTATTTTTATTTGTTAGTTCTAGTTAGACAAGATTTTTCATTATTTATAACTTAGTTTGTAATAGTGAAAAACAAAAAAAGAAAGAAAGTAGAGGTGGCGTACTGGCTGACGCGCTGCGCCACAGTGCAAACTTCAGAGCCAGTTTTCTAGCGCTCTGGCAGGCGCGCTACGCCAATGTGTAAACTTCAGAGTGCCTCCCATGGTGCGATAATGGTGCATTGCGTCCCTTTCTCCCCGATGCCCAGAAATTTAGGTTTTTACCCAACCCACACCCATCCTACCCGACCACCCATTAAACCCACCCCAAATCCCTAAAACCAAAATCAAATCCTCCACTCTCTCTACATTCCCACCGCCCCAACCCCCATATTCTCTCAGCTCTTCTTCTTCCTCAACTCCTTTTCTTCCACAATTCTTCCATTAAAACCTCCACTCCACATTCATCACCCATTAACTTACCACTACACCCTTACTTTCCCCCAAACTAACCTTTCTTCTTCTTACTTTCCCCTATAAATACTCACACTTTCACAATTCTAGTTCACCACCCATTCTCCCTCAACCCACCATTGAAACTCCAACTTCCCTACTAGTTCTCTCTCTATTTTTTCCCCTTTTTCTTCTTTCTTCTTATCCCACCCCACTGCCCAACCCGACCCCCCCTCTTTTTTCTATTTTTTTTCTTTTTTCCATTATTTCTTCTTCTACGTAGGTACAAATGGCACCAAAGGCGAGGAATGTTGCAAGCGAAGCAGGTTCTAGGAGGAATAGAAAGGTGGAAGCTTTCGGGTCTCAAGTAGCGGGGAGCCGTTTCAAAAGTTCGGAAAGAAGGCTGTAGAGAGATATGGGCACAAATGGTTTGAGTGCCAAAAAGAGGCAAAATACCTTGGAGATGAGTACGTCAATGAGGTAAAGTTGCAATCCCAATTTTCGGTTATCTATAATACTATCAATGCTCTTGGGCTGAGATTTATATTTGAAAACCCAGGTGATTGTAACTTGACTCTAGTGCGAGAATTTTATGCAAATTGGCTCACTGAAACCCGTTCCAATATGACCGTGCCAATTCGGGGTAAGGATGTGATATTTACTGCTAAAGTGCTAAATTTGTTGTTGGGAACTCCAAATTGTGAGGATAAGGACTTTAATAGGTTGAAGGTAAACCCCCCTTATAGAGATATACGCCATACATTGTGTGGGGTGGAGTCTATTGCTAGGTGGGATAGAAGTAAGGACACTGGTGGCATTCTACCCTCTATTATGCTAATTTTAATCAGGTTGCGAGAGTGTGGTTGAAAATGGTATGCAGTGTCTTTTTACCGACCAAACACCTTACTAATGTGATGAGGGATAGGGTGGTGTTGGTGTACATGTTGATGAAGGGGATGCCCATTAATGTTGAGGGTGTTTTAAGGCAGAATATGATGAAATTTCAGAATAATATGAGATGACAATTTTGTTATGGGGGGATGATTACCCGGTTACTGAGGGCTGAGAGAATCGAGGAAGATGAGTTAGACGTGACTGTTACTAGGCATCCTGACTTGGTTGGCAAAATAGTAGATGTGACTCGGACCAAGGCATTGACACGTCCCATGAAACTGTTTTATCAGCCCAGGAGCGGTAGACACGTGATGACATCGTGATGGCTTGTATGTTCAGAATGGCAGAGCTACATCTTAGGATTGGGGGCCGCCCGGTCATGGATGAGGAGATGGAGACCTTGGCAGATCGCTACCCGTTGACAGACAGTGCAGGATTTCTTTACAGGACTGACCAGCTTTTCAAGAGCCTCTGGATGATAATGAGGCCACTGTAGATGAGACGACGAATGATGATGATGAGGATGATGGTGTGAATGATGATGTTAACGCCTTAATGGTGTTTGATGATGGTCGTGCTGATGACGACGAGGCCTAGAGGCCTGAGGGAGTATTCCTATCTCTATACTTTGTTTTATTTGTGCATTGAGGACAGTGCTAATCTTTAAGTGTGGGTGTGGGAGATATTTCTCTTTTGTTTATAAGTTTTTATTGCTTTATCGAGTCTTAATTTTTTTTAGGATTAAATTATTTTTTTGGGTTCCTCAGCGTTTGTTTTCGGTACTTTTATTGAGGATAGTCCCTTTGAACTGACTAGGATTAGTTTTACTGTTTTATTAAGTCGTAGAGTCGTCATAGGAGTGACGATTCCCGATGATGGATGGATGACGACCGTCTTACGGGAAAATTAGTCTTGTAGGGGAGTAGAATTGAAAAACCAACCTTGGTATTTTGAAACTATGTCCAAAAAAGTTAGACAGACGGCATGGGTAGTCACTATTGGAAAATGCAAAAAAAATGATACCCTTGAAACAAGCATGTGTTCTTTGTTGTGACTCTGAATGAATCCAAATGGGCTTAATTGTGTAGTAGTACCGTAATGCAAGTTGTATGAGCATGCTAGTTGATTTGTCCTTATGTGTGTTGTGATGCCATGTGTGGTGAATTATTGTTGGTTATTGCTTCACTTGATATCTAGAACTTGCCCGGCGTGTGTTGAATGAGTAGTTTATATGACTTAGGGAATATGATTGAGGCGTTTCTTTGAAAAAACCAATTCTTGACTCTAATTGTATGCCTACCAATGAAATTACCCCTAGTAAAGCCCCATTGAGCCTTTAGCGTTGTTTGTTTGATAAGCCATATGATAAGCCGAAACCTTTTTGATTGATACCAAAGTCTTTGATCCCAATGTAATCCTTAATGCACTATGTTAAGAAGAAAGAATGAAAAAGTTGATTGATGTGAGAAAGGGTGGATATGCTAAATTGTGTGGAAAATAAAAGAATAAGTAAAACTTTGTTTTGGCCTTAGTCCTTAGTGACAATGTGCACCTCAACTTAATTGAGGGTGGCTATTTTAGAAATATGCTCTAAACATTGGCCCTGAACCTACCAAGGATATTGTGTACCTCACTAGGATCTTAAAGTCTTGAGTTGAGGGTGGCTAGTGCAAAGGCATATACACAAAATAAGAGAATAAAGGGCAAAGATGGAGCAACAAAAAGGGGAAAAATATTCATGACGTGTGTACTAAGAAGAAAGAAAGAAAAAAGCTAAGTAGGATGTTTGTTGGCAAAGCAATGACATGTGCATTAGGGAGGTGTAGTCAATAAAAGGAGTCCTAAATATTCCCTCCCTTACCCTAAGCTAACATTACAACTAAATAGAAGTCATTTTGATTCCTTGAGAAATATAATGTGAAAGTGAAAATACACTATGGGCAAGCTTATGGCATGTTGAGAGACGTAAGAACTTCATTTGTGAGAGTGAGTACGAAGTTTTGAAAAAAAGGCCTTATTTATAATATGATTGCTTGAGTTAAAGGCTATACTAAACGTAAATAAGTGAGGGCATTCATGGAACATGTTTGGATTATCTAATTGGTGTGTTTGTATGGGTTTGCATTAGCACAGAAAAATAATAAAGGAATCATTCTTGGAGCATATGTGTCGTAACTTTGTGTAAAAGTTTTGGAATGTTGTATCCATTGTGAACTACAAGATCATGATTAAATATGTTTGGTTGATTTTAAGGTGGGTTGATAAGTCCAAGGGATATGAAAAAGAGTTGATAGTCTAAAGATTGTTTGAGGAAAAACATTAAAGGTTTAAGTGTGGGGTTGTGATCTTAGGCGTATTTATATGCCTAAGTTGTCGATATTTGCCCATGTTTTGATTAAATTAAAGAATAATTTTAAGACTATTATTTTGGTGTTGTTTACTTGCAATGATTGGGCACTAACACATTGAAACATATCAGAAATTTGTAGACTAAACTAGAGCTTTACGTGAATGTTTTAGAGTTTGAAGCAAGGGTTAGAATCATAAAATGACTTCCTGTGAGCTTAGTAGACCATCTAGGGTTTAGTTGAGGGCTATAAGAGTGAAGGATAAAAGGCAAGTGCCACGGCAAAGGGGCAAGGCCCAAGCCAAAGACAAAGGCTGCCCCAACCTTGGCAAGCACTGCCCCAACTTCACGCCCCCACCATACCAGTGGTCTTGAACACAGCTCGTGGGAGGCCTTGTGAAGGTGCCTTAGCCTTGTGGAAGGCAAGTCCTTGGGGCCAAGCCACTGGACCAAGGACCACGAGCCACTTCACGGCCAGTGGTCTTGACCACAGTTCGTGGGAAGGCACGTGGTCATGCCTTAGCATTGTGGAGGCCAAGACACCAAGCCATAGCCACTTCCCAAGGAACACGGGTAGGAACACGACTCGTGGTCTTAACCATGGCTCATGATCCCTGTCGTGGTGCCTGGGAGTGGGCTGCCTAGTGATGACTTTTTAGTAAATTCCTTTTTAGTTAGTTTTAAGTGGGGGTCATTTTATATGGACTTTATACACCTATATAAACTATTTTAAATCATTAATGACCCCAACTAAGTCCTTAATTAATAAACCCCAAAAGATCCCACAGTTCTTCATCTAAAAAATCCTTTCTCTAGAAAACTCCAAGAAGAAGAAGAAGAATCTAAGCTAGGTCAAATTCCTCCATTTTTCTTACAAGAATTATGAGGGCTTTGTAATCAAGGTATGTCAGCTTATTCATCTATGGATTCTTCCATCCATAGAACCCCCTAGATTTCCCCTAATTGTGAAGACAAACCCCCAATTCTAGCTAGGGTTTCTTCCTATATTATGTTTAGCGTTGAGTATGATTCCAATTAAGTGGATAATACTTGTATATGATTGATGTAGCATTGAATTATGATATTATGATTAATTTATATGTTTTCCATGGTTAACCCTAGTCTAATTGATGAAGTTGATATTATGTGGGTTTATGCCATGAGAGGTGAAATTGAGGATTCATAGGTGATCTTCTAGAATTGATGTCATGTATAGTAATTGTTCAAGAATAGAATTATGTAAACATGAATTGAATGAGAATAAGGTATATATGGTGGATCATGACTAGTAATGATTGACATTGAACCTTTATGATGAGATATGGCTAGAATGGCTTAAGAATAATGCTTGTGACTAGTAGGTCTTGTGATCTAGACTTGTATGATGATTGTAGAATGTAAAAGGTCTTCTCACATAGAATGGTTCTAGGTAGAAAAGTTAATCACCTAAAATGAATCAAAGCATGTTAGACTAGAATAACTTGAAGTTATGGCATATGATTTCTTCATGTATAGTTTGACTTGGTAAGATAAGACCAAGATTGGTAGCTTGAATTAGCATTGTAAGATGCTTTCATAGTAGCTTGAGTTAGTGGTAGTCATGGTAGCCTAGGATTGAAGAACCATACTCTCCTACGGATAGCTTGAACTAGCATTTTAGAATGCCTTCATGTTAATATGACTTGGTTAGGCCAAGACCATTTCATGGTAGCTTAGGATTGAGGACACATACTCTCCTAAGGGTAGGGTAGGATTGACAAATCAAACTCTCCTAAGGGTATCTTGCATTAGCATTATAGAATGTTTGCATGGTAGCTAGGATGGAACATTTGTACCCTTCCTAGAATAGCTTGGACTTGCATG
This sequence comes from Solanum acaule, assembly GCA_036250505.1. Lineage (NCBI taxonomy): Eukaryota > Viridiplantae > Streptophyta > Magnoliopsida > Solanales > Solanaceae > Solanum > Solanum acaule. The sequence continues at coordinate 22,022 of JAJOOR010021455.1, read as the reverse complement.
ATTAATATGTTTTCTATGATAGCTTGGTCTAGCCTAATAGGGTTCTATTATTTGGTAGTCTAGAATGATAAATAGTAATCATTTGAGTATGATAGCCTATAGTTGGTACTTAGTGTGGGTAGGATTATGAGGTCTTATCCATGCATTGCACAAGTATGACTTGAAGTTACTTATGAAGTGTTCTCTTATATAATGTATGTTTAGCTTGGGTTGTTGCTATAGTTACCTTCCAAGATATGATTGACTAAAGGTGATAGTTTCCTTGTTTATATGAAGAAAGTTAAGAATGAGACCAAGGGAGGGTAAGTATGATTATGATTACTTCAAGGTTATGCTTAGTGTGAATGGGATTATGGGGTTTAATTCATGCATTGCACAAGTAGGCTTTGAGGTTACTTAGGAGTATAGTGCTCTTATGATATGAAAGCCTAAGACTTGACTGTGGATATAGACTGTTTATGATGACCAAAATGGGATACTTAGCTTGGATGGGATTATGGGGTCTTATTCATGCATTGCACAAGTATGCTTTGAGGTTACTTGAGAAGTAGTTCTCTTATGATATGAAGGACTAAGGGTTGAATAATGCTTATATGATGCTTATGTTAGAGACTTTGCTTATGATTATGATATTGTCTCTTATGCCTATAGTTTATGTTTTTTTTATAACTGAGAAATCCGTCTGTGACCTGCCCTTTGAACCAATCACAGCCTTCTAAACTTGGTGGATAATGGGCCCACCCCTCTACTCTTCTCCACTTAAATACCGGGCTTCGCTTTGCATGGTGTGGGGCTTGAACCTACGACCAAAGCGACAAATCCTCCACCTGTTGCCACTTGAGCTAGGCCTTGGGGGCATGCCTATAGTTTATGTTTCATGAAGTATTTCTTATGCTTATGGATTATGTCTTATATTGACTAACCCTTATGTTAAGCTCTTATGATGTTATGCTAGCTAACATATTTAGTACATTTTGTACTAACGCATACAATGTAGGGTTTGGTGACATTGAGTTCCATTCTTGAGGATAGGTTTCTAAGGAGCAAGGAATTGAAGATTTGGTGAGTCCTCATAGCTTCGAGGACAAAACCACTATTTCCTTTATATATTTTATTTTCATGTTTTGGGACTATTGTATGAGCTATGTCCCAAGAGTTTATTCAAAAGTTGTATTAGATGGTTTGAGACAAAGTGTAGTTAGACTTCCGCTTGCTTTTATAAAAGACTTCGATTGTATGGATAAAGTTTTTAAAATTTCCGTACTTTTGTATTATCTTATGTTATGACATGCTAATGGCTTGTATGAGACCCTTTCGAGGTCAAGTACGCCATGTTACATCTATGGTGTACCCTTGGGTCGTGATACACATATGATTAGGTTTTTCAGGAACTTTCAAGGGAGTTAGAGTTGATTCAGAGAGGAAGAAGCAAGGAAGAGAAAAAAAATGGCTAATGCAGGAATCGCCAGTAGCTGGCACACTGGTTGGCGCGGCACGCCACTAATGAAACTTCAGGAAAGGTTGCATGGCGCTCTGTCGGGCACAGCGCGCCAATGCTGTAACTTCAGAGACCTTGGCCTGGCGCACTGATAGGCGCGACACGCCAGGCCTGTAACTTCAGAAGCCTTGGTATGGGGCGATGGGTGACGCGAAGCCCCAGCCCCTGTCCAACTTTTCCAGCGAAACCAACATTAAATAGGATTCCTTGTTGGTTTAGAATTCAACTCTAAGTTTCCCAACTCTTATAAATAGACCCCTAGGGCTAATTTGTAGGGGGTTAGAGATTATTTTGGTGTGTGAGAGCAAGTTTCATCGTTTGTAATAGTTTTCAATCTTCTAACTCTTTTTATTTCCGGAAATCGCATGAAAAATTGTATTTTGTGGTTTTCGAATATTATGAGTGGCTAAATGCCCTAGTTCTAGGGTTGTAGCTACTGATTGAATGTTGATTATTTAAGGTTCTTGAATTAATTCTTGGTTGTAACCCTAAACCCTAAATATAAGTTACTTCTATATTCGTGCTTTAGTATTTTATGCTTGCGCGCCATAAGATAAATCTATTGTCTATTCTTTAAATCGAGAGAGGAGAGGGTAGATAAACCAACAAATATAGAAAGCTCGATCATCCATTATGAGTTGATGTGTGTTCAGGAGTGACGCCCGGACGAACAACTTGCTTGATTACGAAACAAGATGAAATGTAAATGCTCACCAGTTAGGCCTGCTATCCCCACTCAACGATGTAGTTAGACAACTAACTGGAGTAGGCGACTAGAGGTCGAGAGACCCGACTCATACAATTAACCCTGTAAACCAGTAACTTGACAACTGAAATTAGTTCTAGGCCAAGAATATGATAAATGAGATCCATTGCATACTGCAACCCTGAAATTGTCTTTTACTTGCTTGAAACATCATCTAAAAGTCGTTCGCAATTGGTTATTTTTAATTTACTGTATAATTAGGAATAGTAGTTAACAATCATCACCATCTCTTTAAATAGTTACTTTTGTTTAATTGTAGAGTTAAGTGTTAAATATAAGTTGATCGTAAGTCCCTTGGAACGATAACTCGTTTCTTTATGAAACTATATTACTTGAGCGATCACGTACACTTGCGTGTATATTGGGGAGCAATACCTAGAAAGGGGGTAAGTGGGTAATGGGGGTATTTTTTATTAAAAAAATTACCGTAGGTCCAATGTGGGCCTAATTTGAGAAATAATAGGAAATAATTTTAATTATATTAGGATACAATTTATTTTATAAAATATTGACATATTGACATTTTTAATAATTATTTTAAAGTGTAGATATTTTTAATAATTATGTTAGGGATTGTGACTAGTTTGCTAATTTTTTCAATTTGTATTAGTTTGTTTTGCGTATCAAAGCCCAAATAAATAATAATTTACGATAAAGTAAATAGGGGGTACGTTTTTTCTTTTTAAATCCCACTTGCTATAGTAGTAGTTAAATAACATTTGCATTTTATCACTTTTCTGTTATTTGCTTTAAAATTTCACCATCATAACTCATATTTACGTACCTATTTGATTTCTGTTTTTAATAATATTCATTTCACTTTTTTTTATACTCATAACCCTCAAATATTTAATTTAAAAGTTTAAGACATTATGATATTCTTTCTTTTTATCTATATAAATTAATATATTTTTCTTTTAATTTAAAAGTTTAACACATTATGATATTCTTTCTTTTTATCTATATAAATTAATATATTTTTCTTTTATTAGACCCCTATCGAATATTATCTTTTTCATTTCATATTTGAAGTAATAATATCCTTATATTATCACTGGAAATTATATTCATGTTATAATTTGATTCGATGAAGAAAACTCTTGAATGTTGATAAATTTGTGGGAGAGTGTGTTGACAAAACTCGGTAAATTATGCATTGATTATTATAAATTTTTTTGTCATCTATTTCTCATGATTAAGGTCTTAGACTCATAAGGAGAGTGTGTTTGTAATATTTTTTCCCATTTTTTGATGTATTTTCTGTATGGAACTTTTTAAATTTGATTTTGATAATTCATAACTCACATATTTATATTCATAAGATCCAAATATGTTAAAAGTTTAAGATATACTATGATAATCCCCTCTCTCTCTCTCTATCTATCACTCTTTAAATTTATATAGATTCATATTTGTTTGTTTAATGAGATCTACAATTATCATCTTTTTCATTTTATATTTGAAGAAGTAATGTCTTATATCAATACTGAAGATTATATTTATATTTTAGTTTGATTCAGAGGATATATCAACAAAAATTCGACAAATCATTCACTGTTTCTGAAAATTTTTTGGTCATCTATTTTTTATGATTAAGGTTCTGAGCTCATAAGGAGGACGTGTTTATATATTTTGAATTTAATATAATATAAAGTCCTTGCAAATTTAAATTTGATAAAATTTCACCGTCTACAACACTTTTGAGATTTTAATTCTTGTTTCAACTTGTGAAGAAATTGAGATTTTTTTTTGTAGCCTTTTACAAATTTATTTTTAATATTCATTTTACTATAGATTTTTTTTTTGTTGCCTTTTTACAAATTTATTTAATTGATTTTTTTAAGGGATAATGCATAAGTACTCCCTTAAACTATATCCAAAATCATAGCGACTCACTTAAACTTAACTAGGGTCCTATTACCACTAAACCATTTAAAATGGAATGAACAAACCATAAATGATGATGTATCATAGAGAATATGCACACTCCCTAAAGGAGATTGAGGGTTACACAAATAACTTTAAAAGTAATTAATAGGTACAAATGTCCATTTTTAATGCTTATGAACACTGAATCTTGGCATCATCATTATCGAATTGTATATCAATTTCTATATACAAAATATAAATTTATAAATTCTTATACGAAATGATATTCCTTATGAAATTATCAATACATAAATATATAAATGATTACATTGTGATATAATATTGGTGTCAGTATATATTTCACAATAAGAATGATTAAAATCAAAATATCTTTAACTATAGTCTATATGCATGAAAATGGTGTATATTGAGTTGTAAAGTTGGTGTTATTATCCATTCTTAGGTAAATAAATTGGTGTACAATGTGGTGTATTGCTGAGACTCTGTAATATAACCATTTAAAAAATAAATATTTTTGAACCAAAGTTATATAATTTTCTAATAATAATTAAACTACAATTATTTTAAATGTCAAACTTTAGGTAAAATGGTGTATGTTAAAATTCATAATACGAGAAAAAAATTATTTTACAAATTGATATGTTGCGCATTTTAGTCATTGATTTGATTTTTCACAAGGCAAAATGGCTTTGAATAGATTGATATTTTGATTGTGAATAAAATATGTGTTTTTGTGGTTATGAGAGAAAGATGTTGTAAAAAGATTGTGAGAGAATCATGGAAGTTGAAAAATTGAGAGGGAAAAAATTATGGAAGGAAGTTGAAAAATTGATGGGGAGAAAGTTATGGAAAGAATTTTTTTAAAATCAGATTAGTCGTATGTTTAAAAAATGGGATTTACCGTGTCTTTTTATTTTATTTTTACCTAGTTTGTTGTGTTTTGTTAGAATTATATTGCCATTTAGGAAAAAGTAAACTATTTTTATATATATTATATTATTTTGTTTCTTAAATTGAATATTTATGTTTTTTACCCAAACTACTAAAATTTCCATGTTAAACAACTTTTGGTATCAATTTTTAATTTACTACTTTTGACTCACGTGCGTTGCACGTGAATATCCAATCATGTACTACACTATTTTTAAAATTAATGAGAATATTATACAATTTAAAAATTAAGTAAATTATAATAATATGAATGATAATATCCATAGTGCATTACTTATTTATTATTGTATTGTTGGAGTTCTTACTTTTAACATAAAATAATAAATAAATATTGATTTAAAACATAAAAGATATACTAAATTGGATGTTTTTAGTTGGAGTAATATATTAATTTAACATTAATGTTAGGGAATGTTCAAATTTCATTGGACTTTGAGATTGTCAACGTCTATCAATCAAACTTGAGTTTTTAAGAAGAGAAGAATAGAAAACATAAAAAAAACGTAGTTTAAAAATGTGAAGAAACCCCTCCATTCATAGTTAACAAATGGTAGTATGAGCATGTTCATATTATTTATTATCATAAAAGTCATAACCCTTCTAAAAGGTCACAACTCATCGGAAAAGTCACAACTCTTCGAAAAAGTCATAACCATTCAATGAGAAATGTTGTCTTCTTTTAATATAATTTATTATAATATAAATAAATAAATAAATATAATATAATATATAGAAGATATACTAAATTTGGTGTTTTAAGAAGAAGAAGAACAATGAAAGTCTTTTTAAAATGTAGTTTAAAAATTTGAGGAAATCCCTCTTTTTATTGCCAACAAAGAGTAGTGTATGAAAGAATGCATTATGCCTTATCAAAAATGAGTCACAACCCTTTAGAAAAATCATAACCCTTCAAAAAGGTCAAAACTAATCGGAAAAGTCATAACTCTTTGGAAAAACCACAACCCTTCGAAAAAGTAACAACTCTTCGAAAAAGTCGCAACAGTGTAAAAATTCACAACCCTTCGAAAAGGTCACAACTCATCGGAAAAGTTATAAGTCTTTGGAAATGTCACAACACATCAATGTGAAAAAATGACTATTTTTAGTATAATATAAATAAATAAATAAATATAATATAATATAAAATATAGAACATATACTAAATTTGATTTTTAAGTTTGGGGTTTTATAATAATTTATCATTTAAGCTAGGTAGTTCATTCTTTTAAGGTAGTATAGATAAAAGAGAAATATATAGATTTGTCTAATTTTCATTTGATATGAAATTTTTAAAAATAAAGAAGAATTTTAATATGAGGATATTTAAGTCATTGCATTGCTTGAACATCAAGTTGTAGTTCGTGCAACAGAAAATCATTGAACTTTTTGTCAATTAAAAGTTGCTGCAAAAGTATATTTATACTATGAAAATGATTACCTATTAATTAGCTACATAGTCTTCTCGTTTGAAGTTGAGTATTTCTATTCTCCTTGTTGCATCAATTTTTGTAGATCTATCTAGTTTACCCACAATAAAAACTATAATTGCATAAGTGAAGAACTCTCGCAATCTTCCTTGTTTTAAGAAGAAGAATAGAAAACTTACAAATTTTGTAGTTTAAAAGTGTAAGGAAACCTCTCTATTTATAGACAATAAAAAATAATATGAGAAGGTACTTATCGTACCTTATCAGATAAATTACAAATCTTCAGAAAAATCAAAACTTTTTGGACATGCCATAACTCATCGAAAAAATCACAATCCTTCGAAAAAGTTATTTGCATCAATGTGAAAGGGTGTCAGCTTATAATATAATATAGAATAAATAAATATAATATAATATAAATATAAAATAATAAATTGGGTGTTTTAAGTTGAGAATATTATAATAATTTAACATTCAAGTTGGAAAATTCATGCCTTTTAAGGAAGTGTAGATATATAAGTTTAAGTTAGGCTTACACGTTAGAAAAATGCCCTAATAAATGCGTATCTTCTGTCTTCTTCTTCTTCTTCTAATTCAGCAGAAAAAATTGTTTGTTTTACGTTAAAAGAGAAGTCTAATAAAAATACCATCTTCTTGTTCTAATTGAAGAGAAATTTTTGTTTGTTTTGAGAATATATAATGGGGAAAAGTAATGATCCAATGGACAAGGAGATGATGAAGAATTTGGTGAAGTATGTAATAGGGAAGCCTTTTCCTCGTAAGCATAGTATTATGGATGTGGATGAATAAGAGTGTTCAGCCCATCCCAAATCCTTGAATCTACCAATGGCACAAACAACAACACACGATTGTTGATCACTTTTCAGAATAGGGAAAACTGTAAAATATTTGCTAGTAAAGAGGCCCCTGGGTTTTGGAAATCTACACTCAAACGCAAGTCTATTTTTGATTCCAACAAGAGACACATTGGCAACATCAAAATTTCGTGGTACTACTACTACAACGTCGATGATGGTAGAGACAAATCAGCATCCAGATTGAGAAAGAGTGAATGGCAGATTAGAGAATATTATCTCGCATCTAAATATCTGCCCCAAAACAAAGTTGAGAGAAAATATGTCTTATTAACCCTGATGATCAAGACCAAAGCTAATAATAATAATAATGACAAATCTGATGAGAGGATTATTCTTGACAAGTAGGAGATTATGCAATCTTTACAGTGCCTACAACTTTAGTGATTGAACAGCAGATTAGAGCCAAGCCAGTTTGCTTGTTACTTTTTTTTTGTTTATGTTAAAAAAAACATTACTGATCTATATTATCTGCTGTTTAGTAAGTGTTTTTAATTTCTAAATTTCCTTTATTTGATAAGTTTTATTCTACTTGCAACTTGTGTGTGAAAGTAAGTTTCTTAGTCTTTTGTGTATCTGGGCTGGTCTGATCTCGCTTTTTTAAGCTTTGCATCTGCTTGATGCATATAAAAAAATGTTTTATTCTGGTTTTTCAAACTCTTTACGCAATTTAGCTAGTTTTAGAATTTCAAAACACAGAATTTGGGAGCTTAACGGTATGTTCCAAAAGCTGGTAGGATGACCACTGCTGATACTTTAATATTATCTGTTTGGCTGATCGACTGATTCAAGGAGTTAAGACTATCAGTTGCTTGCAAAATTTGGTTCACCATTGTGTGTGGAGATGAGTTGCCACTCTAATGGTGAGAGTGAGAACGTTTCATCGCCTCGTGACAGGAGTATTTTGGTGTATCCACAAGCTTCAGCGAGTGACAGAGTAGTGTGGTGTACTCACAAGCTGTACTTGCAACTGGATGGATGCATGTCAATGAACAGGGTCAAATGTGTGGCCCTTACATTAATGGTTTCGTCTTCTGATGCGAATGGACCAACAAATATGTACGCGGGAGTTACCAAAGATTCAGGAGGAAATTGAGTCAAGTTGCCAACAACTTCCCCCTACAGTAACTTAGGGGCTGAACATGGAAACCATTCCTTGAACCAGCAGATGGCGACTGCTGGCTTTGCCAGAACACTTGCTCCGTCTACGTCTTCGGTACTTCCTCTTCTTTATTTAAGGATTTGTAATGTTCTTGGTGATATACTTTTAGTTACTTGTTTCTTCAAGATGTCATGTGCAACTTTATCTCCTAAAAAAGTGTCCTGTTCTTGTTCCTGCATGGGCTGGTCAGATATCGATTGTTCTTTTTGTCATTTTCTCCCTTCCGTCTTGTGTCAACTTGGCCTTATTTAACTGTGGTTTCTTCTCATTTTATCTGCAGAATTATTTTCCTACACATCTTCCAATACTCTAAATTTGCCATTTTGAATTTGGCAAAGTTTTCCTTTATTGTTTGTGCTTGTTGCTGGGTTATGGTTTTTGTCAAAACTTGGAAGGTCTGGTTTATCTACAAAGTATTTGTGCATTGTACTTTCATATTAATTGTTCCACACTGCACTCTCCGAACCGAACCCAAACTTAACTTAGCATTCTTCACATCAGTTTAACTTTATTTTCACTTATTGAATTATCTTATGAGTTTCAACTTGCTTCCCTTTGTTTTTCTAGTATCATATAGCTTAACTACTAATGTAGGTTTTAATTATCAATGAGTTTAAAGTCAGAGAGTTCGATCATTTGCAAACATAGTGATAATATCCGGAGAACTCTACTCTCTAAGTTGTTGCTTTTAATTTTTACTTAGGTTTCTGAACTAATTGTTTCAGTGTTAGTTAGTGCTTCTACTTGATTTTTTGGGTACATTTGCTTTTTAACATTTCATGTTTATGTTAAAAAGTATGTATTTTTGTTGACAATCCTCTCAAAATTATTCTTGATAAATGATTTTCAGATTTATTGGATGGTTCTGATGGAAAACCTGGAAGGTTTTAATTATTTTTTCGGTAAGTGAGATGCGCATTCTCATTAACACACTGTAGCGCATGTCGCATGATGCTCTTTAAAGAGGTGTAGGAACGCCTGTGTCCTGTTGACGTGGACTCTTCAAGTAGTCAAAGTTTGTTGTGATTGTTGCTTGCTTTAGATGGTCTGGAATAGTTTTAATTTTTAGCGGTAAGACTTTAGGTTTTGAATTGGTTAATAGAGCCTTACCCACTGTTTTCATTTGCAGTTTGGGATGCTTTGTCGGGAAACTGAGAGCAGGAGGGGGGCAATGCCTGCTATTTTTTTCTTCTGAATTTATTTATTAGTGTCTTTTAGATTCCTTTTTATTTATTTATGAGTTCCATATCTACGGATTTTTTTTCTAGTGAAAGAGGGTAAGTTAATTAGTTGAAACTTGAAGCTTCTAATTTATGTCATATTTATAAGTGTCATTATCGGGGAGAGAAGTAAAGGCTAACCATTTTTAATGCCATCTGCTGTCCTTATTTTTGCAGTAGAAGTTCTAGTGATTCAGTTAGGACAACAATATTTTATCAAGCAATACAAATAAGCTGGACTGGCCATGATATTGGAACTTAAAACGAATCTCTTATTCTTAGTCAGAGTCTTTGCTATGTTTTCTCTCTGCTCTGCCATATTTATTATGCACCATTTGGTTGTGATTCCTGTGGGATCCTTACATTTAGCTGATGCAGGGATGAATCACTGCTCTGCCAAGGGCTAGCGCTGAATGATGAGTTGCAGCGTGTATTGGCCAAGCACGAATCTATTGCTTCCAGAACTTCTGTTCAAGTGGAAAAACCAAAATCTGAACCACCTTTACCTCTTGTAAATGTTGATGCTCTGCTTATTTATAACGGAGGCCGCAAACAATCAGACCAAGGGTAAATAACTATTATCTGTGTCATTCTCTTATTTGACCTCTGTATACAAACTGAATCTCCCCCTCCTCTCCAAATATGTTTTGATTCTTGGTTTCTTTTTGAGCGAGCTCATAGCTTAAATAGTACACGTGGATTTTCTAGATTGAAATGTTAAATTGTTAATTGCCTAAAATGAGTGACCTTAAAATTCTTATCAACTAGATTAGGATGCTATCAAGGTTCAATAGTCCTCTGGTACTATAAGATTGATGGAAATATGCCACTTTTTTCTTTGTGATGCAGAGTTTCCTAGTCAGTGCTAGGTGATTGTACTTTAAATAAGCTATCCCTTCCCCCATAGAAAAGGGGAGGGAAATATGATACAAATCCTGAGTAATCTTTTTCATTTTTGAGTCTTCAAATGTGACAATCTTTTTCATATAAATCGCTTGGTGTGTTTTTCAGATCTACATCAAATGTTAGCCTAGGAACATAGTATCTTCTTCCTGCTCCTCCTTCAGCTAGCAGTCCATCAACAACAACAAAAGTTGACCCGAAAATTGATCTTCCGAGTGGAGATGACTTCAGCTCACCTACAACTGAGAATGTCCTGGCCCTTGTTCCTGTTGGTGGAGAACCTCAGCCTGCAAGTCCTGTTTCACAGCAGAATGCCCTTGCTCTTGTTGACATGTTTTCATCACCCAGCAACTCACAATCTCCATATTCAGCAGGCCAGACACATGCTTCGTCTCCTCAATTTCGACAACAGAGTTTCACTTCTACCCAGTCAGCTTTGTACCCAAATGAAGTGTCCCCGGAACTACATATACACAAGGCTCTAACACGGCCTGGAACGAACAGATATCACAGCAACAGCAGCAGTCACCTTCTCCAGTTTATGGTGCGTTTCTTTGTCATTTTGCATGCATTCTGTTTTATATCAACAACAACAACAACAAAAAATCTGCATGCATTCTGTTTTACTTTAAAGTTCTATAGAAATGTGTACTCTGTTCGCTATAGGTCGAATTTGTCTTCATTATTATTCTCTATTACCCCAAAAGACCGGGCAACCATTAGATATGTTAGTGAAGAGTTAAACAGGGTTATCAAAAAAGAGTTAAACAGGGATATGCTGAAGTATAGCGTGTGTTTGAAGTTGGTGTGTAAAACCCAATTTCTGTACAGGTCTTATGTATTGCCTGAATTTTACATCCTCTTGCTCATTGAGTTTCTGAATTATTACTCACATAGTGCTTGTCTAATTTCTGAGTAGGTGGTCAAAGCAGTTCTTTTCCACCACCTCCATGGGAAGCTGAGGCAGCAGAGAACAGCCAAACAGTGGGGAATCCTCATGCTCAACCGATGCAAAATAATCAGTTGTTGCCAGGTAGTCCACATGCCCTACCAGTGCACAACAATCAGCTAATGTCTGGTAGTCCAAATGCTTTATCAATGCAAAATAGCCAGCTGGTGGTTCACATCATGGTATGTATGCACAACTGATCACTGGTGGACAGCCTGCCATGATGAACCAGGCTATGCAAAACAATCAGATGGTAGGCTTGCTTCCTCAACCAATCCAAGGTGGACAATCTATGGGTATGTTTCCACAACAAATGCCACCTGGGCACATGGCTTATATGTATTCCCAACAACAAATGTATGGCAACCAGATGGCTGGTTATGGCTATGGCTATGCCCAACCACAGAACACACAATTTCTTAATCAGAGAATGTATGGGCTGGGTTGTCCGTGAGGGATGATGGTGTCCTAAATAATTCGTCCTATCCAGTTTCAACTCCTTCGTACATACCATATGGAAAGCCCTCAAAGCCAGAGGATAAACTATTTGGAGACCTTGTTGACATTTCAAAGTTCAAATCACCCAAAACAACTCCTGGCAGAGCATGTGACAGTGACTGGTTTCTGCACCTTCCTTTTTTTTTACATCTATTTAGTAATCAAGCTTGTGTTTGTTCTGATTTTTCCCTCAACACTTAAATTTCACACATTGTTCCTTTTAGTCCATATGCATTTAATGGTTCTTTGTGAGTTTGTGTACATTTCTTGTAGAGAGTAAAACCCCAAGATCACAAAGAAAGTTGAGGAGCTTCCTTTTTTGCCAGCTTGAATATGTATAGAATGTCTTCATTTGTGTTTTTTGTGCAGCTTGGTGCTGTTATAACTTGTCAAGCAGTTATTTGTGCTTTTACCTGGAAGTTTTTACAAGTGATATGAACTCCTGTACTGGTACTAGGGAAATATTACATCAATGCCTCACCTGAAAGAATTGTAATAGTAAGATAATCCATTGTTTGCTGAGCTACAACGGGGATGTTAAGTTTTACAGTGTCTTTGCTGTTTTATGTTTTGGTATTTGTTTGTATATACTCGATTCCTTTGCTTTAAATGGAATATGAAGATATTATAGTGCAGTGTGTAAACTGGTTGGTCGACTCTTCATGCTTCTGAAGTGAGATATCAACAGGTGGTTCTATGATTCTATCAACCATTCATACTGCCCTTGAGGTGCATTAAGACATCTTAAGGGGTGTGTATGTGGGACTTGCCCAGGATAAAGATGATAATGGTTTGCAGGTGCAAAGATGTTCCCCAGATTTTACCGTATGTTTTCTTCTCCTAGTTGACTATTGATCAACAATTCGACATTCTACTTTTATGTGTCGAGACTGTAATTTTCCTCTTTCATATATTAATTTCCTTGAAATGTAAGAATATACAAAATAGGTCTTTATACATATTTTAATGTTAATAATGTTGATATTATTACTGTTATCTATAGGGGCAAATAAATAGATGTAATCCGTTATTGAATATTAAAGTGAAAATTGAATACATGTATAGAAACCGACTATGTAGTCAACTGTACAAAAGCATTGGGCATTTCATATTATCTTGTCTGTGTAAACTGATTATTCCAAGTACTAGTCTGTGCAAACTGAATGCATATGATTTACCAAGAATTCCATTAGGCATAAGATTAAAAAAAATGATTACCAAGAATTTCATTAGGCATGAGATAAATAAATTAAAAATAATTCCGTTGCCGGGACTTGAACCCGGGTCTCTCGGGTGAGAGCCGAGTATACTGACCAACTAGACTACAACGGATTATGTTATACTAAGTTGAGGTAAAGAAATATATCCGGTAAATAACAGTATTTACTCTATCAAAACACAAGTCTTGACTATTGAGCCCTACTCTTTCTCTTCTTTTGTAAAAGATGTACGCATTTGATGTTATATCTAAATTTGATATGAATAGTTATTTATTATACATACAAACATAGATAGATGTAGCTAACATGTTACTGATTCAATTGAACCCATAATTTTAATATGTGACATAGATATTCATGTAAAAGATCATTGAATTTTTCAATAAATTTAAAATTTTGAATACCTTATGTTTAATGTGTAATGGGTTTGATGATAAAAATATAAAGATTGAACTTGTCAAATAAAAATCTAAATATACTTCAGTTCAGAAAGCATGAATAAAAATATTAATAATTTATTTGGTGTTGTATTAAAATATCTAATTAAAGATCGGAGTTCATCAGTTCCATTCGTTCATCACTAGTGGCGTCATTGTCCACCATTACTAACTCCACTATGTAATAACGACACAACCATCACTAAACATCATAATCATCACCATCAACCACCTTGATCGTAATAATCATTAATTACTATCAACAATCACCATCAGTAGTTATTACTATATACAACCAATCAAGTAATCAATATCATCATTTATCGTTTCCATTAACTATCACTATTATCCGAAAGAACTATTAGCCACTATCTGACTATTACCATCTACAATCATTAGCAAATACCATCTCCAATTAGCGTCCACAACCACCACCGTTACCATCACCACAATTTTGTATAATTTTTAATTTTTTATTGATATATAATTATGAATTTAATATTTGGTTCAATTTTATATTTAAATTTTTTTAAACAAAAACAAGTTTTATTCTTTCAAACAATCAAAATCTTCTAGGAGTAGTATTTATATTTTAATTAAATTAATACAACATCTAGATATTTAAAGGTATATTTGAATTCAAACTTTTAAATCTTAATATTTAGATATATATTTAGATTCAAACGTCATAATCTTTAGCCTTATTGACGATCGTGATTGGTGAAAGTAATAATAATACGTATAGTAATCACAAGTCGGTACAAGTATTGAAAATGCAGAGGTAATTGGCAATATATGTGATCGATCAAGGTTGGTGAACTCAAATAATGGTGATAAAAATATAGGTGTCGATTTGATGTTGTGTATAATATCTAAATGCCTTCAATATCATTAAACTCTACACAACATATTGGCTCCACCAACTTAAGTATACAATTTTTGTTTTGTTGCTCTAAAGTTTTGATAATATATATATAGTCAGGAGATAGTTTACCTTATTCTAATCCAACTTTAGTCTCTTTAAAACAAAGGGAAAAGAATCAAGAATACCCTTAACCTATTTAGAAAATGGCTCAAAAATACCCCCCACATTTATTTTTGGTTCAAATATACCCCCCCCCCCCCCTCCATCTTTTGGTCTATAAATACTCTTAACCCCAATTTAATTAAATTGAATTATTTACTACTTAGTTAAATTTTTTTAATTTATTCAAATGCTTATTATTAGCTCATTTAAAATATTTAAGTCTATAAAATAAAATAAAGAATTTATTATGTGAAGATAAAAAATAAAATTCTCAAAATTCATATTCTTATTATTAGACACAACAAATTTCTTAAAATTCTTATTCTTCGTTTTTATACAATAAATTCTTTATTTTATTTTACATTTTATACACTATTATTCTATATTTTAATTTATGAAATGATAAATTTATTTTGATTTGTTCTTAAATTATATTCAAATAATCATGTAAAATTTAATATATTTAATATTTAATATTTTTTTGATTTACTTTACTTTCTACTAAACATCATATATAAGAAATTTGGACAAGTTGCAAGTTTGTCCTTTACTTTCTAATAAACATCATATATAAGAAATTTGGACAAGTTGCAACTTTCTAATGAAGATTTTCATTACAATATCACAACATCAATAACTACTGATGCTCCTACCGTTGTCTATTGATATAATTAAATTTTATACTATATATTATTTATTAAAAACCAATATATTATTATATATAAAATATTAATATAATTAAATTTTAACATGATAATTTTGAATATAATTTAATAAAATTAATCCAAATAAACTAAAAAATCATTCCATAAATGAAAGCATAAAATAATAGTAAGAGACAATTAAGAAACTAGGAAAAGCATTCATAGATTCTGCAATTAAGCTTTCAAAAATGAGGCAAAAAAACATAAAATTTGAAGAGACGATTTAAGTCTTGATTTTTAAAATCGTGCTACTTCAAAAGTGTTACCACTTTTTCAATCTACCAAGACTCCTGGCGAACCAGGGACAAAGTACAAGTCCAATTCTTCATAATCTCCTCTGGTTGAGCACCCCAAATGGTCGGTGTCTCAGTTTTGTAGAGAGACATGTAAGCAGTTGTAGCAGTAACCTTTATCAATACTTGTTCTTGGGTTGTCATGGCAGAAGCACCAAAAGACGATAAAGTGTCCCTTTCACCTTTCCCATTGGAACAATACTTCCATTTGCAACCAAATCTTCCTCTATAGTTATCATGTTCACATTAGCATTCTCATGTTTAGGCAGAGGGTTGTTGTTCACGTTGGGCTGAGGTCTAGTAAGTTGGATTTCCCCTTCTTTGTTTAAAGCTTCAATCTTGTTTTTGATATCGTAACAATCCTCAGTGTCGGGTCCAACAACTCCAGAATGATAGGCACAACACTTGGAACCATCAAACCATTTTGGAATAGCATAAGGAATTTTCCCTTCAATTGGTTGTATCATACCTGTTGTTTTCAATCTCTCAAACAAATGAGCCAATGGTTCGGCTATTTTTGTGTAGTTGCGTGTGGCTTTGATTTCATAATTTGGATGAGCTCTAGGTGCAACATATGGTCGATTTTCAATAGTTGAAGCTTAGACGGGTTGGTACAGATGTGGTTTATGGTAAGTAGGGGCTCGAGGTTGATAGTAGTTTGCTTGGGTGTTGTAGACATGGTAAGGAGTTAATGGAGAATGATAGAGAA
This sequence comes from Solanum acaule, assembly GCA_036250505.1. Lineage (NCBI taxonomy): Eukaryota > Viridiplantae > Streptophyta > Magnoliopsida > Solanales > Solanaceae > Solanum > Solanum acaule. The sequence continues at coordinate 5,493 of JAJOOR010021455.1, read as the reverse complement.
TCTTTGAGGCTTCACCAAATTGGTAAGGGTAAAATGGGTTGATGTGGTTGATTTAGGTAGGGATGAACTTGACCTTGCATGCGTCCTTGGTCAATCATGACATCAAATACATCTTCTTTCTTCTTTTTGTTCACATTGATAGAACCATATTGAATCGCTTTGCTTGCAGATTGCAAGGCTGTAAAGTCTTGGATTCTTCCTGATTTGATTCCTTCTTCCAAGATTTCTCTCATTCTAATGATTTCTGTGAACTTTTGTCGCATCATGGTTATCATTTTCTCTTAGTAAAGACTGCTATCTTGACATTCAATGAAGGTAGCAGTCATTTTTCTTTCACTCATCGATGGTTGGAATCTAGATGCTTCTGACCTCCAACGTAGAGCATACTCAAGAAATGTCTCAGTTGACTTCTTCTTTAACTTAGTCAAGTATAACCTATCTGTTGTAATATTGATATTGAACTTGAATTGATCTATAAAGTCTTGTGCTATATCACTCCAACCACGCCATTTATGGAGATCTTGTTGTGTGTACCAAGCTAGAGCTTTACCAGATAAACTTCTTATGAATAACTTCATTTTGACCCTCTCGTCTCTCCCCACTCCTACTAGTTTGTCACTATATGCCCTTAGATGTGTGTGGGGGTCACCAATTCCATTGAATATATCAAACTTTGGTGGTTTGTATCCTGCAGGCAAGTCAATGTCGGTAATTCTAGGTTCAGGGAGTGGACTTTGGAGTGTGATGGATAAATTGGTCAAGTCTCTAACCGGAATTAGTTCACTACGTAAATCCTCAATCTCTTGAGTCAAGCGAATGATGTGTTCATCATGTGAATAGTAGTTCTATCTTCAGAAGTCTTGGGAGAGTTGTTGGGAATCATGATATGTCCTGGACCAGTGGGATCAACGCGGTTGGATCAGTCATAGCGATTTTTCATCCTTGAACAGCCCAACTACGTCGAGGTAATGCTGATGACTTGGACCTTGTGAAGTAAGGATGGCCGGCCAGTTCGATTGTCAAACGAATCAACTTTGGTTGGAAAAAAAAGAAAATAATAAAACACAAATATTGTTAGTTTTAAATGAAAAAGTAAAATTATGTTCACACAATTCAAATAAATCACTTAGCATGCAAGTCATCAAGTAGAGTAAAATAAATTGTAAGAATAACATGTAAACAAGTCATTAAATAAAGTTAAATATATCGTAAAGATAACATATAAAATGCGTCCTAATATGCTTGTGACCTCTTTTTGCCAGAGGTAGGCCTAACGTAGATTCGAGGAGTATATTTATCATAATATGTCATTCCATTGCTCTTCATTAATTAATTTTTTTTTATTTCTATATATAAAAAAATAAAGTATAAAAGTAGTGAAATATTTATTACACTTGAATGAATACAACATAAAATTTTTATTATGTCCATCCTTTTTGGTTATTTTAGGTGATATCACCACTTCTTGTACTCCCTCGTCAAGTCTTCGTACCTGTCCTGGAAATGTTAGCCATACCACCCCTAAAGTTTAATTAATTAGACCAAATGGTCCATATTTAGGCATAAATATTCCTCAAATATGCACATCAATAATGATAGGTCATCATTTGGGGTTGAAAACCCACTTGGACGTTTAAGGTAAAGTCGACTAATGAACTTAATACACCAAGGGTATCAAGCCTCTTAGGTCATGAAATAATGTATGTTCCTCATAAAGTGTGTTTGCTTAGATACTCTAGGTAAACTAGGAGTGAGTTTACTAAACACAAGGTTCCCGAGTGGACTACTTGAGTGAGAAGGCTATGCAGTCACATGGAAAAAGATCCAGACATCCCGCGCATACGCCAACTCTCCTAAATTTGGTATTTTAAAAGAGATTTACGGGTGCACAAAACACACCTCGCGTGTACATGTGATAGTGTGAATTTCCAAGAAGTGGAGAAATATGAACAGAATGACAGTTAAAGAAAGTTATAACACATAGACAGTTTATAACAAACAAACAGTTAATAGCATGTAAGAATAATTTATAACTAATGAATAGTTGATATCATGTGAAAATAATTTAAAGCAAACAAACAATCAATAGCATGTAAGAAATAGTTTACGACAAGTAATATAATTAAAGCAAGCACATAAAACCTAATTAAACTAAGTCCGTTATGGTCAGAACCTATTAATTCCCAGTGAAGTCGCCAATCTGTTATATCCTATTTTAACCGGGTCAAAATAGTGTACAACATTTTGGTGATTTCTAAATTAATAACTAATTTAAGAAGTCACAATCTAATTATTACGGTGAATTAGGGCATCTAAAATGATTAAAGTCATTGAGCTAAAGTTAACTCCATTTTAAGGTCTACTAAACATAAGATTCTAGGTAAGAGTTTAACTAATCTAAAGGGCAGGGGTGAAACATCCTTTAAGGTCCATTAAAATGGTTAAACGACCGATCTTAATTAATTAGGCTAAATGTGAATGCTAAGGTGAATGGATATATATTATCATCTAAGAAACTAAAGTATCAATATTAAAAGTAAAATAACATTAGTTGGACTTGAAAGAAAGTGATGGTTTAATCAAATGTAACAACAACAATATGCTAGTTAGACTTAAAAAATATAAGCTGCTTGCTTTTTTTTATGAGAAAAATCGGACTTGTTTTAAAGAATTTTAAAACCATAAAGTTAATGGCTTTTATTCAAAATAGTTGGTCTTGTATAAAATTGTGAACCTAATCATATTCATTTTACAATACCGACTAGATATAAATTGCTAAGGCATTCAAACAAAGACTCATTTTGTACAGATTCTTGAAACATCACAGCAAGCCAAAAAAATAGGCAAACATAATGGTAAGCAATAGACTAGACAACTAATTAGCTACAATGTCTAAATTTGTCTAGATAGGTCTCTGGAAATAGGAAAAACGAGTAAATGCAATATAAAAAATATGAGTGGTCGATCCCATGTTTGGTATATGCAAGCTCCATATGATAATGGTGCCATTCATGAGTCCCATGGTGAGACTCTTCGGCTCCGGTGTATACATGTAAAGATAAGAAAGAAGATAAGAATTAGAGAGTTAGGAAAATCAACTTCGACAACTTAAAATTAAAAGCATATAAGAGAGGTGACATAGAAAGGATTCAAACAAGTCATCAAACTTATGTATATCTAGTGTAGTATTCCAAAAATTAGTATTGCTTAAGTTAAGAAATTTAGACGAGGCAGCTGGTCACTTAGTGTAGCATTCTTAAAGTTAAGACCACTAACCATTGTAGATGATTCACAACATAACATTTAATATGTAAAGGAATGGGAAGTAGAACTATAAGATATGTCAACATGTACAAACAATAACAATTAACTATAACACATGAAGCAAGGAAAAATCATTAATATCATTTATTGTAATCAAACCAGATTTCAAGATTTTGCAAATGCACTTTCAAGAGTAGAATAATTTTAATCATGATCTGCTACAAAGTTCTTCGCTATAAAATTATGCATTCTACCAAAACAGATCACATGCTACATTTTGTCTTAATATTCAACTAAGAACAGAACAATTTATGTTGGTAAAGTATGGAGAACATTCACTGATATAGTTTCTAGCTTCTAAACTATATTTAGGATATGGTACACACAATGTTTAAGCAAATGAAATAAAAAACAAATATTTTAGCAGGTGAGATTTATGAATACCAGAGAAAACATAATACATAATTTCTACTCATAGTGAAATGTGTTGGTTTTGTGTTAGCATTTTAATATAGTATTAATTTGCTTAGTTTTTGGGGTTAAAATGTTGCCGTTTGGTTGACTTTCTCATGTGCTACAGAAGTAATGATAATTATTGATTGCTTAGTGCATTACTCCATTTTGGAGTTACTGTATATGTTACTAACTCTTTGTTGCATGTCACCAATGGTTGGCTTTGACCATTCAACCAAGAGAAACTTTTGTAACTTCTCATATATTATTTTCTTTCTTTATTCCTTCATTATACCTTGTGTTGGTCAGCATTTTAATATTATATTATATTCTACCTTGGAATGGCCACATTAACAAATTTTGTTTGTCTATTCGTTGGAGCATCTACTGGATCATTGCTTGCAATGGATACACATTTGTGCCTTAGTGGATAATTAATAACCAAAGGCATTATTGCATTAGACTTTGTGATGAACGTTTCTGTGAACGTTGGAAAGTTGGCCGTTGTGCCAATGCACGTTAGAGGCATTGGTTACCCCGCACATTATTCCATTCTTAATTGCTCCATTATCCTTGTAACCTATGTAACTCCTAAGACCATTATCTTCACTATTTACTACACCATTATCTTCCTATTCATTGCTAGGAAGACTTCTTCTAGTATAAATAGTGGTGGTCTTCATTTGGTTTAGATACAAGAAAATATAGAGTGCATAAGGTTTGTCAAAAAGAGAGTTCTTATTAATTGAAGGGAGGTGTTTCTTTTGTGGAGCTTTGGACTCAACTCTTGTCCAGAGTTGTTGAGTTATACTTTGTGAAGGCTGTTGTATCCTGGAGGGGACAAGTCAAGAGGACTACTGCTGGACCAGTGAAGAACATTTGCTGCAGTGAGCTTGAATCTCCTTAAAGAGAGCGAGATATCCGCGCCTCAGCTTGAAGAGATTTATTTCTTCATTTTTTATTTTCAATTGTAATCTTGTATTTTTTGTTATCTTGTAAGTTTTTCAATAACACCTTGTAATCTATGCAACTCCTAAGGCCATTTATATTCACTATTTACTAACCCATTATCTTCCTATTCGTTACTAGGAATACTTTCTCAACTATAAATAGTGGTGGTCTTCATTTGGTTTACACACAAGAAAAATATAGAGAGAAAAATTTTAGTAAAAAAAGAGAGTTCTTATTAGTTGAAGGAAGGTGTTCTTTAATTTTGTGGAGCTTTGGACTCAACTCTTGTCCAGAGTTGTTGAGTTATACTTATTGTTAAGGCTGTTGTATCCTGAAGGAGACAAGTCAAGAAGGACTACTGCTGGACCGATGAAAAACATTTGCTGCAGTGGGCTTGAATCTCCTTAAAGAGAGCAAGTTATCCGCACCTCAGCCTGAAGAGATTTTTATTTTTTCAACTTTATTTTTCAACTATAATCTTGTAATTTATCACTAAATTTTTTAAGGAGAATCACCATGGCTACAATTGAAAAAACCGCAGATGTCAAGATGGGAGATCTTAACAATCCGTTTTGGTTCAGTGGTAACCATTTCAAGAGATGGAAGGGTAAAATACTTTTTTACTTAAGTCTTCTCAATGTTTCTTATGTGTTAACTGAGAAGAATCCTAATAAAGTTGACATCACCTTTATGAATGATGATGAAACTATTTCTCATCTAGAGAAAGTGGAAAAGTATGATGGTGATTCCTATAAGTGTCGGTATTATATTCTTAATTGTCTATCTGATAATTTTTATGATTATTATGATAGAACTTACTCTAGT
>JAJOOR010021454.1:0-27775 GCA_036250505.1 Solanum acaule | reverse complement strand
ACCAATTCATCTTGAGTTGGCCCTTCTATGTGTGCCAATGCTTATTCTTTTGTGCAGAGAGGGAAAAACTGGTAGATGAGCAAGCAGTTTAACCCGGCTGGTAGATCTCTGATATTGTTACACCCATCTTCATATTGTTTGAAGTGTGTACATGTAAGCCTCTACAATGTAAAAAGAGGATACATAGAGCAAAAAAGAGAAAGAGGGGGAGGGGGGGACTAATCCAAAGCTTAACAAAGTTTTCTTTCTTTGTCAAGTTTGCTGTCGGTAAGAAGTATTGGTTGCACTATCAATGAAAATATTCACTCTGCACTGTTAGAGAATCTGTTGGTTTTTTAAAAGATAGTGCAACAAAATTGGTTTGAAGAGTGACTAAAATATCTCTCAATATTCTTTTAAGCATAGGAGGTTTTCTTAAATAGCCAAGTTGAAGACATAATTTGTAGAAAATCTGCATAACAAAATTCAAATAAAACTAAAACAACCTAATAGAAATATAAATTTAATATGTAGATTCATGCTAAACTTAAGCAACATATTATGCTAAAAAAATAACTGCACTAATTGAAAGTAAATTTCAACTTTCATTCTTTGCTTTAGCTACTGCAATTAAAAAAATGCCCCTCCTCAGTTTCTACTGTTTTTTAACTTGCACATTTTTTTAATTATTATTGATCTTTCTCTTTCTTTATGATCATTTAGTTTTGTGCTTAAAAAATACCCTCAATAACTTTGTCTTGTCTTGAAATTTTTTTAATCCGGACAGTAATAGGATTTGCATGGAGTGTTTATAAGGATCGTTCTTACATTACAACATCCATAAATCATAGATTCAAAATATGATTTCATCCTCATCAATCAAACTTGATAATTATCGCAGGAGAAAAAAATACAACAATGTTGTCAAAGGAAATTACTTTATTACCAACTCAAAGACACATATTTATATTTATTGTTGCTATTCCTAACTAAAAAAATATGCTAATGATTTATGAAAACATATTTCAACCATAGCTTTTGCATGAATATATTTGTTTGTCATGTTGGGGATTGATGGAGATTCTTGATGTAGAGAAACTCATTTTATTGCATGGTTTCAGGAAAAAGCTGGGATTTTTTGCTGGATCACTAAATTCTCCTGTACGTGAAAAGCTTCTAGAGTGGTGGGGAAATAATTCCGACATCTTTGTGCACTCTGGTCGCCTTGAAAGATCTTATACTGAAGAACTTCTTGGTAGCAAATTCTGCCTTCATGTGAAAGGCTTTGAAGTCAACACTGCTCGCATTGTTGATGCCTTGTTTTATGGCTGTGTACCTGTGATCATTGCCAACCATTATGATCTTCCATTTGCAGACATATTAGATTGGAAACATTTTTCAGTCATTGTTGCCACGCTAGATATCCCTTTATTGAAGAAAATCCTTCAAGGCATAACTCAACAGGAGTATTTAGTATTGCAAAGCAATGTTCACAAGGTAAGACAACACTTCCAGTGGCATGTTTTCCCAATTGATTTTGATGCCTTTTATATGGTTATGTATGAGTTGTGGCTAAGGAGAAGTTCTTTAAGGCTTCAATGAACGTTTTACCAGATAATGTCTTCATTCTGTATATTAATCCCATTTTTCATAGGGGTTCCAATGAACTTTTCTTTAAGTTTCCTTTCCGAGGAAGCTATTGTTTTTAGTTATTACACTGATTTTTGCCATAATGTTATAAATATAGTGAATGTATATCTATTAGAAAAAATTTAGGAATCCTAACTTTGGGACCAAGACAATTTTTTCCTATAAATAGAGGGGATTCTCTTCATTGTAAAAATAATAAGTTTTCTCTCTTCTTCCTATGTTCTTCTCATTATTTTATATAGTTTCATAACACGTTATTAGCACGAGACTCTAACCAATTGAGAATTGTTTCCGTCCACTACAAAATTATCCCAAAGGTATAATAAGTTTTATCAAGTACTTATATGTGTTCTTAAAGTACTGCGACGGAAACAATTTTTAAACAGGATGCCAACTGATACAAAGGCCTAATGATGGCAATGATCTGTATAAGGAATGTACCGTGTAAGTATGTGTTTATTTATCTCTTCTTCAGAACAAGATAATTTTTTGTAAGCAAATAATCTATTACTTAATTTTGTTCGTTGATGGCAATGATGACAAATAATTAATTTGGTTAATTGAATATGAGAATGTTGGAAAACTATATGCACAGTGGACCAGAGTCATACTGATTACCTGAATAATAGATAACAAATTCGTTTGTGCTAGAACACATAAACTTTATGAAATTTGATTCAAGAATTACCTCTTGAAGAGTTGAAGTGTGAGCAAATCCACAAATTAGACCTTCATGTGGCTCCACAAATTAAACAACAGTTCACGGTCTTCTACAGTGATTCCAAGTTCACATTCGAACTCTCTCAATACTTGGGTGGACAACTATCGAATAGAAAACTTATTTCTTTCTAGGGTTAGAAGAATCCCTAATTATAGAGATTTCTTCCTAGTTGTCACGACCTAAGGTAGCCCCTAGGGGTAACATCACGTATAGGACCCCGAGAGGCCCCATACAAGTCACTTAGCATACATAGACACGATAATAGAAATCAAGAGATTAAAAGAGAGTTTCAACATATAAGAGTTTTATAGAGAAAAGCGGAAATCTAAACATCGTCTCAAGCCATCGAGTACATAAGAGTGTATCGGGCGCAACCCGTACATCAAGTTCTCAAAAACTGAAAGTAAAGACAAAAAGGAAAACCATCTCGATCCTCGGAATATGAGGACTCACCAACACTTCAATCTTCTATGAGAGATCCCTAGCCACGGAAGTGCGAATCTGTAAGGCCGGGCCCTACATTTTAGGAAATGTAGACAAGAGGATGCATTAGTACAAAATATGTACCAAGTATGATAGTCATGCATAAAATATTTGAAAACATACTTAAAAGAGATACCTTCATGAGATGCAATGACCAAGCTAAAACATGAGATAAAGAGTTAGAAAACACGAGTCATAAAACATGGTCAATGCACATAGTCATCATTTTAAACATGTATGAGATACTTCCTTGAAGTAACCTTAGTTCATCATAGCTTGCTTGTGAGAAGTAGCCTTCACCAACATATAAGACCATGTGAGCTATCAACATAGAATCCGGTGTCTCCCATACCGAAAAGGGGTGTCCTACTTGCCAAGATAAGGACCATGAATTTCTAGCTTATGTGGATCCACTAGCTAATGTCTATCTAGACAATCCTATGTTGGCACATATTTTATGGGACATGAGTAATCGCCACTTGTCCACTCGGTTCTAAGCTTAACTTCCACGAAATAGTTCTTGATTATATTCCTCTTATCTTTTAAAGGAACATGGGTAATCGCCTCTTGTCCTTACATCATGTGACATGGGTAATCGCCTCTTGTCCTTACATCATGTGAAATGGGTAATCTCCTCTTGTCTTTCAATAGAGAGCATAGGTAATCACCTCTTGCCTCAACATTAGAATAGCTCCTTAACATTGATTCATTTTAGGTGAGAAAACCTTTCAACCTTAAGAACCCTTTTTATCTTAGATATTCCTTTCATAATCATGCTTTCATGTGTATGTGAGAAATTCTTTCAACAACAAAACAACAACAACATCATTGATACTTCACTCTCAAATCATCCTTAAAACATTTACATCAACTTCATAAGAACATACATAATTCCATAATTCACCTTTCATGGTTCAAAACCCACTTTCAATCATCAATATCTATAAAACATGGGTTGGATATGGGTTCATGAGAATTCATCATAAAATCATGTAATTATATCAATTCATGCTTGATAGATCATAAAACAATCAAATAAATCAATATTTAAAGGAACCCATGACATGGAAGAAAACCCTAACTCAATTGGGGAATTCTAACTTTGTAAATTGGAGAATTTGGGAACTCCATGGAAGAAAGGGCTCCCATGGATGAAAACTCTCATACCTCAATGCCAAAAGCTTGCCTTTAATGGAGGAATTGGAGACTTGACTTGAAACCATAGATTGATCCCTTCTTCTTCAAGCTTTCTAGAGAGAAATATTTTGAGAGGAAGACTTGTTCTTCTTTTAGGAATTTGAGAGAATGATTTCAATTGGGGAAATATGGGGTTAAAAACACTTATATAGGACTTCTAGGTAAGGGAAAAACGACATAGTATTAGGATAGAATAATTAGGAAAAGCCCCTGACTTATAGCTGACGCAACCTCCCAAAGGTGGTCCTCACGAGCCGTCTAAGGGATCACGAGCCATTTTGGCAGTCGTGGTCCTTGGACCAATGGCTTGGGATGAGACCCCTGCTGGTGGGGCACTTTGATGGCGACCACCACGGCCATCATCCTGACCACGGGCCATCAAGGCCTCCGTGGGAGGGATGTTAGCCATGGCAACCACTGCCAAGCTCCCACGAGCTCTTTTCATGAGTTATCTCCCTCTCCATGAGTCATCAAGGCCTCCGTGGGAGGGATCCCTACGAGGCAGGTCTGGGAAAGCTTACCACGAGCCCTTAAACGGATAGTGGTTCCCTTCACGGCTCGTGTAGGGCTCCATAGGGGTCCCATGGTCTAGTTCTGACTTGTGAGTTCCCCCCCTTGACCCCTGTCCTAACCTTTCTCGAATCCAAGGTGTTACCTTATCTCCCCCTTGGGGTCATTCATCCTCAAATGAGATTCAAGACATCATTAGGAAGGTAGGAACTCAAACCTAACAGGCCAACATACATGCAATCACATAGGTGCAAATATCCGAGGAGGAAACATCAACTCCAATCTAAAGCATGTTAAAAACTTGAAATCATGAAGTCTATATGCTACTCATACTGAAATGCACATAAACATGTAGGTATCAATCATGTAAGTTAATTTTCTCAAAACTTAAGCTTTTCATAAATCATGCATAATGAGGAAATCATGGAAATATCTAAGATACATGACACCTAATGAGTAAACCATGAGGAGCTAAATACCCCGAGCTTGAGTAGGGACGGAGGGAAATTGATGAGGATATCGGGACATCATATCGGCCTCGGTCTCCCAAGTAGCACCCTTAACTAGCTGATTCCTCCAAAGAACTTTTACAGAACCAACTTCTTTATTTCTCAACTTCTTGACTTGCAGGTCTAAAATCTCAACTGAAACTTCCTAATATGAAAGATTCTACTTAACTTCCAAACCTTTTAAGGAAATTATAGATGTTGGATCTCCAACACATTTCTTCGACAAAGAGACATAGAAAATGTGATGCACCGATGCCAAGTTATTAGGCAAATCAAGTTCATAAGCAACCTTTCCAATACGTCTCAAAATCTGATATGGACCCACATAACGGCGACTAAGCTTCCCTTTCTTCCCAAAACTCATTACACCCTTCATGAGTGAGATTTTCAAGTAGACCCAATCATTTACCTCAAACTCAAGATCTCTTCTTCTCACATCGGCAAAGGACTTTTGTTGACTTTGAGTTGTTTTCAAACTTTCTCTAATAACCTGAACTTTCTCCATAGCCTCATGAACCAACTCGGGTCCTAACAAAGAAACTTTACCCACCTCAAACCAACCTATAGGATATCTACACCTCCTACCATAAAAAGCTTCAAATTGAGCCAGTGATAGCTATTTTTATATGTAAACTCAATCAAAGGCAAGTGATCATCCTAGTTACCCTTGAAGTCAATGACGCATACTCTCAACATATCTTCCAAACTTTGGATAGTACTCTCCGCTTGCCCGTTAATTTGGGAATGAAAGGTCGTACTAAGCTTAACACGAGTACCAAGACCCTTTTGGAAATATTTCCAAAATTGCGAAGTGAATTGGGTACCACGATTGGAGATAATGGATAAGGGCACTCCATGCAACCTCACCATTTACTTCAAATACAACTTGGCATATTCCTCCGCCGAATAAGAAACCTTGATGGGAAAGAAATGAGCCGATTTTGTCATCTGATCTACAATAACCTGAATCGAGTCATGTTGTCGCCGAGTGCGAGGTAACCTAACAATAAAGTCCATGTTCAAGTCTTCCCACTTCCAAGTAGGAATGCTAATATCTTGAGATAAACCTTCCGGCTTTTGATGCTCAACTTTCACTTGTTGACAATTGGGGCACTTAGCCACAAATTCCACAATATCTTTCTTCATCCCATTCCACCAATAGATCCCTCGCAAGTCACGCTACATCTTGGTGGCTCCCGGGTGTATGGAATATCGAGAACCATGGGCTTCTGACAAGATCTGTTCTCTCAAGTCATCCACATTAGGAACACACAAACGACCTTGATATCTAAGTACACTATCTTCCCCTTGGGAGAAAACCTCTACAAACCTTTTAAGCACCGCTTCCATCAATTCAACCAAAGTTGGATCAAGACCTTGCTTGGCCTTCACATCATCCACAAAAGACGATTCTGAACAATTGTGAACCACAACACCACCCTTGGTAGAGTCAACTAACCGAACACCTAATCGGGCCAATCTATGAACATCTCCAACTAAATCTTTCTTATCGTCCTCTATGTGAGCAACACTACCCATCGATAATCAACTAAGATCATCTTCCACCACATTCGCCATCCTGGGGTGATAGAGAACACTCATGTCATTGTCTTTCAACAATTCAAGCCATCTCTTTTGGCGAAGATTTAGATCCTTCTGGTTAAACACATATTGCAAACTCTTGTGGTCGGTAAAGACATCCACATGAACATCATACAAATAATGCCTCTAGATCTTTAAGGCAAACACAACCGCCGCTAGTTCAAGGTCATGGGTCAGATAATTCTTCTCATGAATCTTAAGTTGCCTTGAAGCATAGGCAATAACTTTCTCATTTTGCATAAGGACACATCCTAACCCAATTCTCAAGGCATCACAATAAAAGACAAAACCATCTATCCCTTTCGGTAATTTCAACACCGGAGCGGAAGTAAGTCTATCCTTCAATTCTTGAGAACTCCTTTCACACGCTTCAGACCATAAGAACTTAACCTTCTTTTGAGTCAAAACCGTCAATGGAGAAGTGATCGAAGAGAATCCTTCAAAAAAGCTCCTATAGTAACCGTCTAGACCCAAGAAACTCCTAATATCCAAAGGGGTTAGAGGTCTAGGCCAACTCTAACCGCGCCCGTCTTCTTAGGATCTACCTCAATACCTTTACTGGAAATAATATGCCCAAGAAAATCCACAGACTTTAGCCAAAACTCACATTTACTAAACTTTGCAAAGAGTTGTTGGTCCTTGAGGACTTATAACACAATGATAGGTATGCTCGTCTTCACTCCTCGAATAGACCAATATATCATCAATGAACACAATCACAAACATGTCAAGGTATTGTCTAAACACCTTATTCATCAAATTCATAAATGTCACCGGAGCATTAGTAAAACCAAACGACATTACTAAAAAATCATAATGACCATACCGAGTTTGAAAAACCTTTTTCGGAATGTCATCTTCTTTTACCCTCAGTTGGTGATAACCCGACCGGAGGTCAATCTTGGAAAAATAGTTAGCCCTTTGAAGTTGGTCAAACAAATCATCTATGCTTGGAAGATGATACTTATTCTTAATGGTTAGCTTGTTCAATTGCCGGTAGTCAATACACAAACGGAGCGAACCATTTTTCTTTCTAACAAACAAAACTGGAGCAGCCCATGGAGAGATACTTGGTCGAATGAAACCCTTATCCAACAAATCCTTCAATTGCTCTTTTAATTTCTTAAGTTCTGCTGGGGCCATACGATAAGGAAGAAAAGAGATAGTTTGCGCATTGGGGAGAAGGTCAATAATGAAGTATATTTCCCTTTCAGGAGGAATACCAGGTAGATCTTCTGGAAACACTTTCGAAAACTCATTAACAACGGGGACCGACTTAAGAGTAGGGGTATCAGAATCTTTATCCCTCACCCTAACTAGATGATAAATACAATCCCTAGAAATCTTCTTTCTAGCTTTAAGACAAGAAACAAACTGATCCTTAGGCATAGACTTTCCCTATTTCCACTCTAGGATGGGTTCATTTGGAATCTGAAACTTGACTACACGGGTTCTACAATCAATAGAAGCGTAACATGCATGCAAACAATTCATTCCAAGGATAACATCGAAATCTAGCATATCAGCTTTACGAGGTCAACAAAAGTTACTCTATGGGATAAAGAGATGGGACACTTTTTATAGACCTTCTTAGCCACAACAGAATCACCAACAAGAGTAGAGACAAAAAAATGATCTAACAACACATCCGGAAGAATATCAATTCTCATAGCCACATATGGCATCACAGAAGACAAGGTAGCACCGGGATCAAGTAAAGCATAAATATCAAGCTAGAAGACTTTTAACATACTGGTAACCACATGGGAGAACCTTCTTGTTCACCACAATTCTGAAGTGCATACAATCTGTTTTGCTTCTGACTTCCACTAGGACTAGATGAAGGATTAGGTTGTGCCCGTCGACGACTATCTCCCTCATTCTTAGCAACTGAGAAGGAATTTTTTATCTTGTGGTCCATCTTACCACAACCAAAGAAAGCATTTGAAACGGCTAGACATTTACCCTCATGCTTCCTTCCACATTTAGCACAAGTAGGCAATGAAGATCCACTACCATTTCCTCTTTGAGGCTTAGGGTTAGACACCTTATCTTTGTTGAACTTAGAAGGAACATTGGAGGAACCTTGACCGGAAAACCTTGGTCAAAATTTAGAATGACCATGTCCATCAGACCTTGAATGTGAGAAGTTACCATCACTGGTCTTAACCCTCTTTGCCTCCCTAGACTTTTCCTTAATTTTCTCATCTTTGATTTGTTGAGCATGAACCATGAGACGCGAGATGTCCATATCATTAACAAGCATGGAGGTACAACATTCTTTAACCACTATCTCGGACACAACCGACACAAACTTACTCATCCTTTCCCTAGGGTCGACAATCATAGTAGGAGCATATCAAGACAATTGTGTGAACTTCGAAGCATATTCCTTCACACTCATATTTCCTTGATGAAGGTTGATGAACTCAAGAACCTTTGCCTCCCTAATCTCAAGGGGAAAAAACCTATCAAATTTAGAACCATGAAACTCCAGAGGATTCATTCTAGTGAAGTCCCTCACTCAAGATGCCACCGTACCCACATTTGTGTTCACCGGGACCACAACTTCCCTATTGTCTTGGGGCGTCATGGCTTGAGCCAATACTTGAAAATCAGCCCTAAACTCCGCATTCGTCACTTGCTCAGCCAAAGGATTGACCAGAACTTGAGAAGCTTGAGGAGGAGCCTCTTAATTCGCATTCTCTCCCGCATTCCTTCTAGCATATGCCTTTCGAGTGACCACATCTTGTAGAGCATTAGATAAGGATTAGGAAAGAGACAAGTTTGAGTTAAACTCCATCACACGACTTTAGAGTAATGAAATAAGTGGAGTTTCCTAAACATCTTATAGCCTCTAGAAACCTACTTTCAATCATCAATATCTAGAAAATATGGATTGGACATGGGTTCATGGGAATTCATCAAAAAATCATGTAATTATATCAATTCATGCTTGATAGATCATAAAACAATCAAGTAAATAAATATTTAAAGGAGCCCATGACATGGAAGAAAATCCTAACTCAATTGGGGAATTGTAACTTTATAAATTGGAGAATTTGGAAACTCCATGGAGGAAAGGGCTCCATGGATGAAAACTATGATACCTCATAGCAAAAAACTTGCCTTAAATGGAGGAATTGGAGACTTGACTTTAACCCTAGGTTGATCCCTTCTTCTTCATGTTTTCTAGAGAGAGAAATATTTTGAGAGGAAGACTTGTTCTTCTTTTAGGAATTTGAGAGAATGATTCCAATTGGGGAAATTTTGGGTTAAAAACGCTTATATAGGACTTTTAGGTAAGGGAAAAACGACATAGTATTATGATAGAATAATTAAGAAAAGACCTAAAAGCCCCTGACTTACAGCTGTCGCAACCTCCCAAATAGTGGTCCTCACAGGCCATCTAAGGGACCACCAGCCGTTTTGGCAGTCGTGGTCCTTGGACCAGTGGCTTGGGACGAAACCCTTGCTGGTGGGGCACTTTGACGGAGACCACCATGTCTCATCATCCTTACCACGAGCCGTCAAGGCCTCCGTGGGAGGGATGCTGGCCATGGCAACCACTGCCATGCTCCCACGAGCTCTTTCACGAGCCGTCAAGGCCTCCGTCGGAGGGATCCCTGCGAGGCACGTCTAGGGGAAGCTTACCACGAGCCCTTAAACGGGCTGTGTTTCCCTTCATGGCCTGTGTTGGGCTCCATGGAGGGTCCCATGGTCTGGTTTTGGCTTGTGAGTTTCCCCCTTGACTCCTTTTCTAACCATTCTCGAATCTGAGGAGTTACACCAGTCCAAAGAGGAAAACCAAAAGACACGTTTTTCTTCCTCAAGAAAAAATACATGCTCATTTTTCTTTTTAAAAGAAAACTCAGGGACTCTCCCATTTCCTTTAGAAATTGAATTATGAGTTTTAGTTAAATATGAGCATTGTAGGGACCACATAATTAATTATTGAGGCTTCCTATTATGGAAATAATTTCAAATAATTAATTTGAATTATTCTTACCATAATAAATTACAAATTATTCCACTAGAAATTCGTAATTGCACTTCTCTATTATATTTTGAAATTCTCCATTAAACACTTTTGAAATTCCCCATGTTAAGAATACAGATACAATACTATATATCTGCAGACACTATCAAATATTATTGTTGATGCATAAACACTGATGTTTTCTAATAAATTAATTTGTATCATAGTCATAGTTATGTATATGACACAATTGATAGAGTAACTGGTTGATTTTGTTTTTTGAATTTTGTTGTTAATCTTTTCGTGATACATATGGGTTCTGGTCTATTTTCATATCTAAATGTCTCAAAAAAATAGATATATTTATCATGTATCAGCTATTGTTTTCAATTTCTTTTTGAATCTGTTACGATTTGGGAGAGATTTGAGAAAATAAATTTTGAAATTTAAATTGTTTGAATCTGTTATGATTTGGGAGAGATTGACATTGATTTGATTTGCTTGATTTGAGGAACTGACATTTAATTTTACATTTATTTTCCTTTTTAATATCAACAAACAAGTTGTCTAATGTATCAAATGTTATGTATCCGGATGAATGAGATGTGTCCGGATGACACAAATTTGAAGGGATTTTTGTAAATTGAAAAAGAGTAGGGGTAAAATGTAATTTGCTCCTTACACTATGAGATTCCTAAAAATTATACAAAATACATTGGGTTAGATCCAATGCGGATAAATATTTTTCCTAATGAATCCAATATGTATAGTTTTCCTGAGAAAAAAAAATCATGTTTCTAAAATCGTGGGTTGTGAATAATCTCAATTATGATACAATAATTTATATATTTATCAAGTTGGTAAATAAGAAAAAACTACATTAGTGATATACAGTCTTATTTGATCATGGGGTATGATTTTATCTAATTATAATGCATGAATGGTTTATAAGATAATTAAAATCTTGAAACTATTATGTGATGATTAATAATGAAAGGTTATTATATATGAAAATACTAACTGTAAGTTTAAAGGAGCATTTTTATCTTTAAAAAGTTGAATTTCTTCATTGTTGATAAACATTTTCTTATTCCCATCCTATTTTGCATAAAATAATATATAAATTATTGCAATTTAATATAGACAATTCATGAATCATATATTTGAACAAGGAAAGCTAAAAATTTGAGCCGCCGCCGAAAGCCTAATTATTGCCTTGCCTATCGAAATTCATGGCCTCGACGACCACTGGTCACCCTCCTATGGTGGAGGCAGGGCCAGTGACAACCGTCACCAACCCAATTTCACCCAAGCCTACCTATGCGAATGCCATAAAACTGTCACAACCACAATCTAAGTCTCTACCTTTGAAGCAAATTGCCTATCTACATGGAGAACCACACATAATATGGGAAAAGGAGGAAGTAGACCAGATGATCATTAATGAGAACTTACAATACACAGTTATTGGTAAATTTTCATATGGGTGTCCGAACATACAAGAACTAAGAAAGTTGATACCCAAACAATGTGAGCTGAAAGGGGAGGTGAATATAGGATTATTGAGTAATAGATACATTCTGATCAGGGCTACTTTGTTGGAGGATTATGTCAGTCTGTTATCCAAACCACAATTCTATATTACTCATAAATATTGGTCCTACCTTATTAACGTTTCAAGCACACCTCATCCAATTCTAGGTGCAAATGATTGTTAGTCAATATAAAACCCAGCAATTGAGTTGGGGTCGAATCCCACAGAGAGCGATACGTGTTCAAATTCAATTAGGAAGTGCAAACGTGGTCTAATCAGCCATAGCAATAGAAATTATCGAAAAAATACATGAAGTAAATTAAAAGGTGTGACACGACTGTCAGATGGGGAGGGGGGTTTGGTTTGCAATTATCAACTACAACGCAGTCACAAACAATTTGAAATAGCAATAAGGAGAGGAATTCTCGGGTTGTGATTGATTATATGCAAATTTCTATATATGGGTAATTGAAACTACTAGTAAATGACTAAAAATCAATGAGTAGGCTAGACTATATGGGAGATAGCTTTCTCTCGAACAATTTTCCCGAATCAGGTGATTCTTTTGAACATCAACAAGCATAGCAATGAAGAACATCCCACACCTTAATTCATCCACTCTCTCGAGCTAGATGAGTAGGATTGGGTTTAGGATTCACTCTCTTGAGCTGAAACCAGCTCAACTAAATACCTACAAATCATTAATCAATAATTTAGTTCTAAAACCTCTCTCTCTCGCAAGCTAAGAACACAAAATTAGAACTGCATTTGCAACTACAATTCATAAATTGAACCACAATTAACAATTAAACTCACTTAAATTTAGCATTTAAACTAGTAATTAACAATACCCATAAACTAATTCAACCCATAATCACATGATCACACCCCAAGAATTGGGGTTTTAGCCAAACATCATAAAAAAGTAAAAACGGTTACCAAATCGATTAGCCATCAACTGGGTAAGAGTAATTTAGTCTTTACAATGCTTTAATTTTCAGAAAATTTGAAACCCACTCGCAAAATCTCCAAATTGAATCTCCAAAATCCTTCAAGTCTTGCGAGAAAATTATGAAAAACTCAAGAGAAAAATGTTCTAGATTAATTCAGCCTAAGTTAGCCTACTAAATTAACTGTTCAAAATCTAATTTATAGGTGCCAAAAATAAGCCACGAAGGGCCATTAGGCGAGGCAAGTCGGGTTCGCCGAACCACTTGATGAACTGCCCAATCTCTCTTCTATCGCCTTTTTGCCTTGGCAATCAACATCCTTAAGTCCTGTAACTTTGGGCGATCTCTTTTTGCATCGCAAAACTGCTCAGCGATTTGTCGACTGCCTCTTTTTGTCGCTGACTTGATTTCTTTCCTCAAGGCTGGCACACTGGAACTTTAGGCGGTCTAATTAGCCACTCGACGATTCGCCAAGTGCTCTTGGTGATCACCAGGCTTGCCTTTCTTCATTTCTTCAGTTTGTTTTGTTCCTGTTTGCCTGTTAGTGTCCTTGCTTTGTTCCTCAAGCCATATACCTAAAGATCAAGACTTTAGCGTCAGTTTATGACACAAATTAAGCATTTGAGGACACTAAATCTATGTAAACAAAGCCCCAAATGAGTCCAACTCTAAGACTCATCAACACCCCCAACTTAAACTTTTGCTTGTCCTCAAGTAAAATATCAAGATCAACAGTTCAAAAAGGATGTCTCAAATAGTGTTGCATAAGACCCAACATGAATGCACACAACAAGGTTCAACTTACTCATGCAATGATCAGTTGTGCACTCAAAGATTCAAATTGTGACTCACCATTATCAAAGATGGTCCAGTTCACAATACTTGCTTCAAATGCAAGTTCAAGCTCAACAAAGGTACTCAAATGCCCTCACAACAAAGATGATTTCCTATTCACACAAAGTTCTTCAACAATTTATAGTTACAGAATCGCATACGACTCTCACACTCACAAAGATGAACACATGCATGACTTTACCCATAGGTTTGCCCTTATTTTCCAATCAACATTCGTTTCAGCTCACTCAAGATCACAAAGGTCTTTTTAAGGCTTGTAACGGGGCTGAGTGTAAAGGTATGGTCATTTGACCTAAGTTGGCTATTCAAACAAATCACACTTCATGAAGGTTACAGGTGAATGGATAAATAGAGGTCATAATTTCTCAAGTTTCTTCCAAGAAAAGGATAAGGCTAAAGAAGGTTCAAGCAAGGTTCACACATCTCACAATGTTGGCCACAAAAGAGGTATATTGTCAAATTGTTGCCTAAGATCATTTCAAGTGCTTCCATCACTTATTCAACCGGACTAATGGGGAAAATTCTTGGTGTCATCACACACAATGTTCAAAGTAAGCTCATCACACAAGGCATTGGCACCAATATCAAACAAGACTCCACACTTTCTAGCTAGTATTCAATGTTCATTACAAAGACTCATTTGATAACCGACTAGTCACAATGAGATGCTAAAAGTTCACACATTATCTATGTAACTTCATTTGCCTCATCGTAGCCGCACATTCATTTTGTTCAATTAATAGCACTATTCAAGTCATCGATATTGATAATAACTGTCACTCAAATTTGCATAAGGACAACCACAGCCACACACAAAAGAGGTGGCAGATTTTAAAACTTAGGTTTAAAACCGTTTCCAGTCAAAACAAGGGGACATAAGCTCAAGCATCCACAAGATTAAAATCAAAACACATATATAGATCAACAAAACCCAATATTCACAAACAAAATAGAATCATAAGAGGTAGGTATGGAAATGCCTCACCCTACCCATAAAAGAAAAACAGTTGTCCTCAAATGCAACTAAACAAAGATGATTAATAAAAACAACAGAGAGGGAGGTAAAAATGATCTTGTCTACTCAATTTCTCCATCTGTCGGGGCATCAATGCCCGGCGTAACAATCTAGGGTTGGGCATCAGTGCTCGATATCTCATCAACTATAGTTGCACTAGCACCTGCCACAGAAGTATCCCTTAAGGAGGCCTGTCGGGCTGTCTCGAACATGGCACCCTCTTAGCCAGCCAGATTGTCATACACAATCGCATCTTAATCCCTAAGTTGCTCCTCATCGATCTCAGTATCAGACTCAGCAGCGGAAGCCTCCTCCATAATATCACCTCCAGTGGTGGCTGGAGGTACCTCAACACAATCTGGAATCTCAGCACTCGGATCATCGGGGATCTCCACCGTCCCAAATAGCGAAGTGAAGTCTGTGGACTTCAGCTAGTCCACATCCTTCCGCAGCTCAAACACATCGGCTTTCAAAGCCATGGCCTCAGTAGAAACACCCTGCCCTCTCTCACAAACCTGAACTCTCGCTAAGAGGGCATCAATGAAAGCCCTAAGAGGAGTCAATGCAACATTAATAACTCCCTCAATCAACCAAGGAACCTTAGCCTCTAACCGGGAAGCCCACAGATCTGTAGAATGGGCTAGGTGCCCCATCTTGAGGAGCATAACCTGAGTAATGGGGGTCCTGGAGGCAGTGGTACCAGCAACAACTCTAAGGGGATGGGAAGCAGCAGAAGAACTCGGGGCCTGGGAAGGAGTGGAAGTAGATGTACTTGAAGCCCTGAAGGCCAGATTAGGCAAGGCTACCTCTGTAGGTAAAGAATCAATATCAACCTCTAGAGATGTATCCACCGGAGCTGCTCTCCTCCTATCTGCCTCGTCCCGTGTGTACTCGGCCTCTATGCGCCGGATGTCGGTGGAGGATGTTGGTGTAACCTCAACATCCCTTTTCTCGTCACGAGGGACTCTAGCCTGTCGACATAACTCTGTAATGAGTACTGGAAATGGAAGGGACGTCTGGTGCTGTTTGGCCCTCATGGACATCTCCTGCTCTATGATTAATCCCAAGTTCAGACTCTTACTGACTATGAGAGATCCAAGGCAAGCCCGCCTTTGGGTGGTGGAGAACATGTTCTATGACGGCATGATAGAGCTGCTGATGAACCCAAACCAGTACCGAGCTGCTATGTTCAGATCCTTCTTCTTGATAGGTGCCCCGGCCTTAATCCACCTTGGGGTGGTGTCAGAAATGAGGGGAGCTAGCCAGGACTTCAGGTCATCTAGTGTTTGTGAAGTAATCATCCTCTGGTACTCGTGCTCAAAATCTACAGCCCTATCAAAGACCGCATTAATATCATTGCTGCTGCATCTGACCATCACCGACTCTATCGGTCTAAAGGCACTGGCCTTCTTCTTTCCCTTTGGTACTAGGTCACTGTAAGCAGAATAAAACTCCCGGACCCATGTAGGAATATACGGGCCACGTGGCCTAGTGAAGATCTCGAACATATGGAATCGGAGAGTGTCCCACACATTTGGGTATCTGTCCACTACACCATCCGTGGACAACCTCTTTTCTTCTAGAATGGTCCTCAATCCCTCGACTTTTAACCAGTTGAGTAACCGGGGAGGAGGACCCTCAACTGGTGGTGCTGGAACCACCGTCTGTACCAAAACTGGCACTGTATCTGCAACAAGAGAGGTAGACTCCAAAATTGTAGACCAATCTTGATGAGCTTTTGCATGAATCTCTGCTCGCTGGGTCTGTAGTGATTGATCATCCTTAGGCTTGGAGAATGAGGCTTGAGAATCAAAGGACTCCCCACCACTGCCAGAGTTGTACTCCGGTCTCTCAACTATGGGCGCCTTGCCTTTGCCTTTGCCTCCCTTAGGAGGTGCTTTCTTGCTCTTTTTGGTGGAAGCAATTGCTCCCTCGTTTATCACTATACCCCGTGCCCTTTTTTGGGGTGGCCTTCCACAATAATCCAAATTGGTCCTATCCATATCTGCAAAACCTATCGAAAAATGTTAAAAATCGTTCAATACATTTGCAGAAATCAAGTTGCAGAAAGACTCGCCGAACCAGTCGCCGAGTTGCTTGGGGAGCAGATTGGGCTCGCCCAAAGGACCAACTCTAAAAATCTTCAGAATTAATGCATGTTGGCGATGTTCATGGACCTTTGGCAAATCCTGACACGAATCGGTGAGCTTAGACTAGCCCGCCGAATATTACAGTGTATTTTAGGGGTTGGGGGCGCAGAAAGGGCGATCTAAGGGACCTTTCGGTGAGTCGCCAAGTGAACTCGGGAGCTCAGGCTTCCTGCCAAAAGTTACAGAATCAACTAAGACAAAAGATGAAATTAAGGGTGACCATAGGGAGACATTGGTGAACCGCTGAACCATTCGGCTAGCTCGACGCAGCTCGCCAAACAGCCCAACGTGCCAATTTTCAACCCCATTTCCCATAATCAGGCCCGTTGCCCCCTAATTAAAAATCAAACACATACACTATGCAATTAGGACTAGACCCATATGACCCATACCTTCGGGGTACTCAGACTTCCCCTGTTTTGGCCAAAATTGGCCATTTGACGACTTTTGCCCTTAAGAATGAAGTCAAACGCTCCATCATTGGGCAAATTACATCATTTGGCACAATTCGGTGTTACTCAAACTTCACCCAACTAGACCCAATACAAAATAACCGCAACCCAACAATTTAGAACAAAATTAATTGCACAAAACACAGGAAATCAACTTTTTAAGTATTCAGGCATAAGTTCGAACACAATATGGGCAATCCGACACATAAAACACCATTTAAACAGTTACCCATCGCATATCAATAGACAATTGCCGATTGCATTTGAGTTTAACCACTAAACTAAAGTACGGGGTTCGGAAAACCAACCTGTATACCAAATTGATAAATTTAAAAGCTAGGCGGCAAAGTATTCCAAATCCAAGCATGAGATCACACATAAAAAGTGAATAAAATAGCAAAAATAAGGAATATCTAAAGTTTGGTGAGAGTGCATGGGGTTAGAAATGAGAGAATATGAAAGATTTTGAAATTTTAAACCGTTTGGCCTTTTAAAACCTTTTAGTTCGCGGCCTTTTCGGTGGAGTAAGTCGCCACGCAAAACCACTCGGTGATGCGTCGAGTAGTAATTTATCTCGCCAAGTTTTTCAGGACCTTCAGTCAATTTGGGGGTCCAAACGAGGGACTAAATCGGGCTCGCCGACCTGTTCAACGAGTCATCGATTAAGCAATTGGCCCACCAAGTTTTACAGACTTCCACTTCAGGTGTTGTGGGTCCGAAGCGGTCCAAGTCAGGATCCCCGACCTCTTCAGCGGGTCGCCGACATGACTATTGGCTCACCAAACTGCCTATTTCCAAACACACTTCACCTTTCAACCTGTACAATCAACACTTGTTATTCAAAATCAAAACATAAAGCATTAAAAACTTGGGTTCTCTCCCAAGAAGCGCCTTAGTTAATGTCGTGGCACGATGAGGATACCAAATCCAGCTTCATTTTTAGGGTTTGCCATTGTTTCACTAGGCAACCCCCCTTATTGTCTTTGATTCAAATGTGAAGAAATTTGACCTATTTGGGTCTCCACCTATTTAATAGAGACTGAGTGAGAGGTCATTGTCTGATTAAGAGTCGAGACATCATCTTTCATCTCTTTCAACACTTTGTCAGACTCTTCAACTTTGTTGAGAATGCATGAGAGCATATCTTCTGTCCGGCCACCTTCAGACTCCTTGGGCTTTTGACGCTCATGGGGAGGATTATACCTATCATTCTCTCCTTGTCTTTCTTTCCAAGTGGCGTTATGATCAGGACATTCTCTCTCACAGTCTCTCTAGCCCTCATCTCTATTCCATCCTTTATTTCCACCTGGTATTGAGTAGTTTGTGTGATAACCTCCTCCTTGATTGGCTAGGAAGTTCACATTTCCTCATTGTACATCGCTTCAAACCTTGCTTCATCGGGGTTCAGTCCACCAACACCCACAACATTGACACTCTTTGCACCAGCACCCATGACATTTTTAGCCAAGATATCCAGCTGGGTCATCATTTTGGCCATGTTTTGGTCTCTCTCTTTATCCTTTTAGATCTGTTCTTTTGTCATTTTAAAAGTAACAGGAGAGACTTGGTCTTCACGAGTGTACCATGCTCTGTTGATCTTGGTCATGCAATCAAGGAGTTGGGATGCTATTGCATAGGGATGTTGCATTATACCCCCTAGATAAAGTTGGTCAACCACTCCTTTGCTTATCGAATCAAGGATCCTATAGAAATGTTACAGCAACACATTATCGGGGGCCTCTTTTCGGGGGGCCTGAGCCATCAGTGAGACATGAGTTGGGTATTGAAGCACCAACTTCTTAAACCTCAGCCATGTCTCATGGATTGGCTCACCTTCCAAGCACTTGAAACCTTGGATGCCATCCCTTATAGTCATCATCTTCGATGGGGGAAAGAATCGCACTTAAAATGTTGTGGTCAGCTCTTCCCAAGAGGTGATAAAATCCCTCAGTAACTCAACCAACCATTTAGTAGCTTCACCTATCAACCAGAACAGAAACAACCTGAGACAAAACAATTCTTGCGATATGTTCTTAAATGAGAACGGTCCATAGACATCCACAAAATTTCTAATATGCTCATGGGGATCCTCATGAGATAGCCCCCCCAAATAATCCTTTCAACTATATGAGCTAAATCATTGTGCTTGTGATATGAAAAACAACATTTCCTTCAGCCGGAGGTAGACGAATGGCACCAACACCACCCAATGGAATTGGGTCATTGACGTTAGGGTCATTTACGTCTTTGAGATTTACAACATAATCTTGGTGGCCCACTTGGCTACCATTACTTCCATTAACTCTCATCTCCTTCTCTATTTAACACAAGAAACACAAAACCAAAACTAAAATAAGTAGATTCAACTATAACTAAAAAGATCACAATCCAACTTCACCAAACGAATTTTAAACAACACCAATCCCCAGCAGTGGCGCCATTTTTTATCAATGTTTTAAGCACACCTCATCCAATTCTAGGTGCAAACGATCGTTAGTCAGTATAAAACCAAACAATTGAGTTGGGGTCAAATCCCACAGAGAGTGGTACATGTTCAAATTCAATCAAGAAGTGCAAAGGTGGTCTAATCAGCCATAGGAATAGAAATTATTGAAAAAAGACGTGAACCAAATTAAAAGGGGTGACATGACTATCAGATGGGAGGGAGGGGGGGTTTGGTTTGCAATTATCAACTACAATGTAGTTACAAACAATTTGAAATAACAATAAAGAGAGGAATTCTCGGGATGTGATCAATTATAGGCAAATTTCGATATATGGGTAATTGAAACTACTAGTAAATGGCTAAAATCTGTGAGTAGGCTAGACTATAAGGGAGATAGCTTTCTCTCAAACAACTATCCCGAATCTGGTGATTTCTTTTGAATATCAACAAGCATAGCAATGAAGAACAACCCACACCTTGATTTATCCATTCTCTCGAGCTAGATGGGTAGGATTGAGTTTAGGATTCACTCTCTCGAGCTGAACCCAGCTCAACCCAAAACCTATAAATCATTCATTAATAATCTTAGTTCTTAAACCTCTCTCTAGTAAGCCAAGAACACAAAATTAGAACTGCATTTGCAACTACACTTCATAAATTGAAGCACAATTAATGATTAAACTCACTTAAATTTAGCATTTAAACTAGTAATTAACAATACCCATAAACTAATTCAACCCATAATCAGATTATCACACCCCATGAATTGAGGTTTTAGCCAAACATCATAAACGAGTAAAAATGGTTACCAAATTGATTAGCCATTAACTGGGTAAGAGTAATTTAGTCTTTACAATGCTTCAATTTGTAGAAAAGTTGAAACCCAGGTGCAAAATCTCCAAAATCCTTCAAGTCTTGCGAGAAAACTATGAAAAACTCAAGAGAAAAATGTTCTAGACTAATTCAGCCTAAGTCAGCCTACTAAATTAACTGTTCAAAATCTTATTTATAGGTGCAAAAAATAAGCCATGAAGGGCCATTAGGCAAGGTAAGTCGGGTTCGCCAAACCAGTCGGCGAACCGCCTAATGCTCTCTCTATCTTCTTTTTTGCTTGGCAATGGGCGATATCTCTTTGCATCACGGAACTGCTTGGCGATATGCCGACTGCCCCTTTTTGTCACCGACTTGATTTCTTCCCTCAGGGTTGGTACCCTTGCACTTTAGGCGGTCTAATTGGCCACTCAGTGATTCACCAAGTGCTCTTGGTGATCACCAGGCTTGCCTTTCTTCATTTATTAAGTTTGTTTTGTTCCTGTTTGCCTGTTAGTGTCCTTGCTTTGTTCCTCAATACATATACCTGAAAATTAAGACTTTAGCATCAGTTTATGGCATAAATTAAGCATTTGAGGACACTAGATATATGTAAACAAAGCCCTAAATGAGTCCAAATCTAGGACTCATCACTACCCAATGCGAACTCTCAAGTGGGATCCATTATTTAATCCAGAGGAGGAGACGTTGATAGCTATAGCATGGATATCGTTCCCATTGGTTCCGCCAAACATTTTTGGAAAATAAGCAGTTTTCTCATTGGTAGCAGCTATGGGGAAACCTTTACTGACAATTCAAAATAAGACGAGACCTAGTTGTTATAGGGTCAAGGTAGAAGTGGATCTGATGGGAGATTTTCCTAAACGGATCAACATAGAAATGAGGAAGATTGGGGAAATTAAGGAAAAGGGGACCATGATTAAATATTATTATGTTCAAAAGTACTGTAAAACCTGCAAACTGCAGGGACACAGTGAAAATGAATGTTTCCTTATTCATTCAGAATTATACCCCAAGGAGGAAGATAAAGATGAAATAAAAGAGGATCGAAATAAAAATAGAGGGGAGAAAGAGAATGATGAGAAAGATGCAGAGGAGCTAGAGGAAACTAAAAAAGGGAAAGACGAAATAGGGGAAACCAATGTGTAACACCCCGAACTTGAGATAGAGGGCATAACATGTTAGAACTTCAAGGTTTCACCTCTTAGGGACCAACCAAGGCTCGTGTGTGGGTCCACGCCCCGTAGATGGCCCCGTGCATGGGCACCAAGAAAATTGCCTAAGGCAGTAACCATGTCTGGACCCACGCCTCATCGATGGGTCCACATCTCGTGGCTAGGGGAACCGTAGGTGGCCAAGAAGTCTCTGAACCAGAACCACGTTTGACTAGGACTGACCGTAGGTCCATCCACGACCCGTCAACGTGGTCTCGTGGGTCAAGCCTGGACGATTATTTTAGGGGCACAATGGAACATTCTGGTTTTAATTAGAATTAAGTGCTGTCGTTTTACCCTAGCCTAGACCATCTATATAAGTACTTTAGACCCTAAACTATGTCATTCAATTCATTCTCTCAAACTCACCAAAAGAATTGGGTTCCTCTCCCAAATAATTTCCTCTCTAGAAAGTTGAATAAGAAGAAGACAGTGTAAGCTAGGTCAAGTCAAGTCTCCAATCTTCCAAGCTTTGTGGGCTTTGTAATCAAGGTATGATGGCTTACTCATCCATGTAATCCTTTCATCAATGGAGCCCCATAAATTCCCCAATTTAGAATTAGAATTCCCCAAGTCTAATTATGTCACGACCCGAGAGCACCCCCTAGTCGTAAAACAGCGTACTCAACCCCTAAGGGGTCTAATACAAGCCTCATAGCTCATTCATTGCATAAGGTACTTGAAAATAGAGAAGAATTACAAACTTTCTTTACAATCGAAGATATTTTCATTAAATAGCAAGCGAAAGACTTTCTAGACTTTATACATTATGTCTCAAACCATCTACTACTTTGAATACAACAATGGGACTTAGCCTGAATAAAAGCGTTAACATAACTAAAAGACATAAAAGGAACATGATGGGTTTTGTCCTCGAAACAATGATGACTCACCAAGTCTTCATCTTCAAGCACCTTAGAAACCTACTCCTCAAGCATAAAAGACCAACATCTCCAAACCCTACACTTTAGTAAGAGAAGGGGAAGAATGGGGTTAGCACAATTAAGTACTAAGTATGATGACCATGCAAAAACATGCTTTAAAGGGGACATTTGGTTGGAAACCATGCATTATGCCACTTTTTAGTCATATCATGAACAATAGCATAAAAGACATAAATTACAAGTGTAATCATCATACAAGTCATAACATCACATATGATCAATACCAACATGTAAACCATTACCTTTTTCCTTAGACCTTCACTTCAAGCAACCCTCATGCTATACCTTGTGCAATGCATGGATGGCGTCCTATACCACCATCCACACCAAGGCACCACATTAAGGTCACCAAAAGTGAACTTACCATTCCTTTCTTTTCACCTTTACACCATATCCATACATAAGAGACAAAACATTTCATAAGGCATGACAAGGGAAAATAACTCATAATCTGACCCAAGAGTCACCTTTATCACATTAAGCATTCAAGAGTCAACATTCTTCATTAGGTTCATTGAGGACACATTCATACATTTAGAGGACTTCACACATTAGTCATTTAGACTTAGGGAACTCACTAAAGCCCTTTCAAAGCCTACTTGTGCAATGTGTAGATAGCATCCCATACTACTACCTACACTTTGTAGAACCCATCAAGTAACTAGAGTGCGCATCCCACGTGATGGGAATAAGCGTTTAACCGACATAGACCATGAGAGATTGACATGGAATCCGGTGTCATAAAGCCCCACACCGTAAAGAGGTGTTCTACTTGCCTAAGGTAGAACGATAACATTAGCTTGGATGAATCCTTAGCTTGGATGAAATCCTCTTGCTAATATCCTATGTGGGCACATAGTTATGGGATAAGGTAGACGATCATTGAAACCCGGCCTCTACATCGGGAGAGTTTCCATCTAACCAAATCCACTCGGTGCTTAGCTTATATTCCTATAGAGTACTTCATTACTTTATCATCATTACACGTGAGAGGGTGCCCTTGGCCTACCATCTCAAGGTACATTCATTAACATGTGAAAGGGTGCCATGAGCCTACCGATTCAAGGTTCATTCTAGGAAGCTCATTAACTCCTCTTGAAAGGGTGCCATAATCCTACCGCTTCAAGGTTCATCATTAACCTTCATGGATAGGTGCCATAAGCCTACCTATCCCAAGGTTCATCTACCTCACATATGGAAGGGTGCCACTAGCCTACTGATCCTAAGGTCATCATTTCATTAGCTCATTTATGAAAATAATGCTATAAACCTATCGATTCATATACATCAAGACAACATACATTCATTACACAAGAGAGGGTGCCTAAGCCTACCAACTCAAGATTCAACAAACAACTATACTTTCATTCATTTAAGAAGAGGATGCTTAGAGCCTACCAATTCAAGACATACAACATTTCATAGAAGGAAACCCTTCACATTCTATCATCATCATATAAGAGTGTCAAATTGAGAATTAGCCTTTCAATAACAACACAAATACCTTCAAGGCATGATCACCTTAACTTCATTGAATTCACATGCATATCCTTCACACAACATTCATTTATACAATATCATGATAATACTTCAATTCCTCACATTATTCCTTCAAGGCCATGATTACAATGTACATAGTAAGTAAACACCTCCACCTTTCATGTGGATCAACAATTCAAGCACAATTCTATTTCACAAGTAATTTAGCCATAACTTGCCTTCAAGGCCATGAATCTCAAATCATCAATACACCAACAATTCTTCATAATTAAAGCATATATAATGATACTATTCAATAACCCAAAGCGATTAAGACAAATTCCATTCATAAGCTTTCATAATCAACACACCCACTTCATAAAGGCACATTAATTGAAATCATGGGTTCATAGAGTATTTTCATCATAAATCATCAATTAAACATCAATACAATCAATATATGCCATTAGAAACCATTTGAAATCATTTGGAGAAAGAATCCATGAGATTGAGTAAAACCTTAGGTTTTTCATGAACATTGAAAACTTTGAATTTTCTTTGAAATTGACTCTAGGGTGAAAGATAACCCTAGATGAAGGATCATCATACCTTTACTAAGATTCCCCAAGAAACTTGATGAAGAAAACGTCTTGAATCCACAACCCTAGCTCCTACTTCCTCTTCTTCTTCTTTTTCCTTGAGTTTGAGAGAGAAATATTGAGAGAGAAAGAACTTTGGAGTTTTGATTTGGGTGTTTGGAATAATGGGGTAAAATAGGTGTTAAAAGACTTAAAACTATTTATATACATGATATAAACCATTTAAAATCAACCCCACTTAATAATTAATGAAAGGGAAATTACTTAAAAAACCCCAACTTGGACAGCCCCATCAGGGACCAAGGCCACTTCTACGGTCCGTGGTGGTGCCCGTGGTCCTCTTGGCAGTAGCTCCCTCAAATTTTCCAAGCCTCCACAAGCCAAGTAATCTTCATGGCCACTTATACGGTCCCTGGTCATGACCACTGACCGTGAAGTGGTCCGTGGAACTTGGGCAGTAGCTTGGCCATGTTGCCTTGCTTGCCATGCAACCAAGTGACCTTCTCGGCCACTTCTACGGACCGTGGTCAAGACCACTGGCCGTGAAAGTGGTCGTGGTCATGAGGCAGTGCTTGGCCAAGGTTGGGCAGCCTTGGCCTTTGGCTTAGGCCTTTCCCCCTTGGCTTGGCACAAGCCCTTGCAACCCTTAACTAATCATAAAAAAATGGGTATTTCAACTGCGGAGTCTAACACATGCCTTGATGTTGACTCCTAAACCAAAGCTTGGGACAACATTACACAACATCAAACCTCTTACCAAACTCAAACACACACACATTAGGCTCTAGCTTAACCAATCTTTTTCCGAGTCGTTACAAATTAGGGTTTCTTCTTATGTTATGGGATATGATCCAATTGAGTGGATTATGGTTGATCATGATTAAATTGATAGAGTTACAAGTTTTTAGGATGATTATACATGTATCCATGCCCAACCTATGATTCTAAGATAATTTTGATATAGATAGGTTTTATGCCATGAAAGGAGAAATCGAGGATTTAGATGTAATCTTCTAGGATTGATGAGATACATTGTAGATTAATTGAGATTAGAGTATATATATATGAATTGCTTGAGAGTGAAGCATGTAGAAATGAATTGATTGAAATCAAAGTATATATGATGAATTATGACTTGTAGGCTTTGAGGATAGAGTTGTCTTGAGATCAAGGCATGTATGATAAGTTATGATGATTAGGGCTTTTAGAGTAAAGCTTATATGTTGAATTATGTCTAGAGGGATTGAGAGTAAACCTAATATGATGAGTTAGGACTAGTAAGGCTTTGAGAGAAAAGCTACATGATGATTGTTGAATTTTAGATAAAATTGTTGTGGAAGGATTTACCCACATGATCTACGCTATGTATGTATGAATGTATAATGTGAAAGGTTTTCTCACATAGAATGATTCTAGGTTGAAAGGCTTGACCACCTAAAATTAATAAAAGCATGTATGAACTATAATAGATTGAAGTAGTGATATGAAATCCCTTCATGGTAGCTCGAGTTATTAGATATCATGGATAGCCTTGGATTGAGAAATAGTACCCTTCCAATGGTTAGCTTGAACTAAGCACAATAGAGTGCTTTGCATGGAAGCTTGACTTGGTGAGGCCACACCATATCATTGGTAACTTGGATGTACAAATAGTACCCTTCCTTGAGTAGCTTGGACTTGCATGAGAGGATGCTTTCCATGGTAGCTTGGTCTAGCATAATGAGGTGCTTTTCCTTGGTAGCCTTGAATTGGTATTTGTCTTGGACTAGTAAAGAGGTATTCATCCATTAATAGTAAAGATAGCTAATGAGGGACTAATCCCTAATCAAAGTAGGTTTGGTATGACGAAACAAGATTACTTCAGGGAAGTATTGTAAGCATGTTTTGATATAATATTACTTGTTATGATGAAAGAGTAGCTTGGATTGTTTCTTGAGTTGCCTTCCTTGATATGCATGAATAGAGATGGATGACCTATGTATTGAGTAAGAACACGTTGAGGTTACTTGAGAAGTGTTCCTCTTATAGTATGATGATTTATGTGCATTGAATATGCTTATTACTTATGTTGTTATCTCTTATGCTTATGGTATATGTCTTATGTTGACTGCCACGACCCAAGGCTACCCCCTACACGTGGCACGGTGTACTCGACCCTGAAGGGGTCTCATACAAGCCTCATAGCATTCTTGAACATAAGAACATAGGAAAAATAGAGAAGAATTAAAACTTTCCATTACAATCAAAGACATTTTTCATTAAAAAGCAAACGAAAGACTTTCTAGACTTTATCTCAAACCATCTAATACTTTGAATACAACATTGGGACTTAGCCCATACAAAAACTTTAACATAAACTAAAAGACATAAAGGGAACATAGTGGATTTTGTCCTCGAAACTATGAGGACTCCCCAAGTCTTCATCTCCAAGCTCCTTAGAAACATATTCCTCAAGAATAGAACACCAATAGCTCAAAACCCTACACTTCGGTAATGTCACGACCCAAGCCTAGGGCCTAGACGTGACATGGCGAATGAGGAACCCGAAGGACCCCAAACAAGCCTCTCAAACTTGTCATCACACTTCATCGGTCGCGGAAGTACATTCAACATTAATTAACGGGAAATAGGGACTAAGGGCAAACCATTTCAAAATGACATCATAGAACAAGAGTC